>CM050171.1:115297989-115545489 GCA_027410445.1 Discoglossus pictus
TGTGCCCTAAGTCCAGCTTCACTTCCTGCAATCCAGGCCATCGCAATAAAGCTCTGGCAGAGTTGTCAGCACACATTGTCCCTGTCATTCATTCTTATTTGTAGGATAGCAGAGCACAGGATAATACTTGCGGCGCTGTGAGAGTTATGCATCTGTGATATATTTCAGTTTCAGTGGCGCTATCTACACAACATTAACACAATAACCATAATTTTCTTCTTCACAGTGTCACTCACTGTCATATGTATTAAATCATTTTATATTTTTGTATTTCTGTTTAACACCAATATTTATTTTTCCATTATTGGTATTCTTAATTCCTGCTCGTGCTTTATTTTTTTCTCTGTATGCTAACTTACTATTTGTCTATATCACAAATCTGTTTACCCCTGTGTAGCTATTCTCCTTCACAGTTTGTTAAGGTCTATAAGTAAATTTCCCATGTCTGTCTGTTAAACCTCTGAATGGCTGCTCCACAGATATGTTACTTAACCACATTTAACAATTTCCAATCTATTTGACCCATCTGTAAAGCATTCTCATGTCTTTTTGATCAACCCATCTGTTACGATGTAGTGAGGAGTCTACCAAAATGTTGATTTACTTTTGGATTGTGGTGTATGTATCCAACTCTGAAAAATTATACCTGGGCTGTTCAATCGCACAAGGCTGAGGGACCCCACCAAATCAATCGAGATAGAGCGAGAGGCATAGAGATTGGAAGAAATAGTTTCAAGGTTCAAGTCAGTGCTGCATCAGAAGGTCCCCTCATAAACAGGGTGCTGGTTTGACACTTTCTTTAATACAAATTTACACCATCTCTGACCATTCCTCTTGTATGTTTTATTAACCAAATGTGACCATTCTATATTTCAATTTACACTTCTGTGTCAAACTACAGAGTTTGCTCCTTCCCTTTCCCGACTCTCCACTTCCTAATGCAGCCTCCATTGGACCAGCCCTATCCCTGCAGTAGCTGTCCATCATTACTTTTATTTTTTCAAAAGGGCAGGGTATGGAGTGAGTTGACATTTAATTCTGTCTCTAAATGATGTATATGTACAAATGTATATTGGTCTGTAAATAGTTAACTGTGTGTGAATGGACTTGCATTAGTGTTTATGTCCCTGCAGCTTAGCATGTCTGTCTAAGACTTGTCTGATATATGCCTTCAAATTCATATATGTGTGCTGTGCACTGTTTTGGTATTCTGCATACATTTTAATTGAAGGAAACGCTAATGATAGTGATGACAGAGATCCATTTTCTAAGGTTAATAAGCAGAAATGCTTCTGTAAGTCCCATGCTCATCTCATCTCCTCTCACTCCTAATTTGGTGATTTATCTCCTAACTCAGGCTTGTAATTCATTCCCATATTTTATCAGTGACATTCAACCCAAAACACCCATAATTTAATACTTAATGTCACAAACCTTCCATGTTGCCATTCTCATACGCCCCCTCAAGTGCAAGGCCTATTTGCAAAAATAACACACTTACATTCATTACCTATTTATTTCCAACTCCCTCAATCTATTGAGTATCGCTGGAAGTTGTCTCACTCCATCAGACGCTGCCGCCCCTGCAGCATTTCATATGGTGACTTTCACTTTAGTCATACCTAGAAATAAACAAGATGGACGTGTGAGTGTATTACTTTCTTCTTGCTGCACTTTTAACTGCATTCCTCCAGTTCCTTCCTTCTAATTCTTCTAATTCTCTTCTTTTGAAGTTCACACTGGCCGCCTCTTCCTTCCCATCTCTCTGCAAGTTGTTGTCACCCGCCTGGACCATTCAATTTCTGGACCAATTTGCCGCCATTCTCCCTTACTTTCTCTCCTCCAAAATACCTTCACTCGTTCTTGGCAATTTCAACATTGCCAAAGGCGCTCCCACCTCCCCTATAGCCACACAATTACTTGCACTTACCTATTCCCTTGGCCTCTCACAATGGACATAATCCCCATTTCACCTTGATGGTCACTCCCTTGACCTCATTTTTACAAACCACTGCACTATTTCCAAGATTATCATCTCCCCATTCCCTCTTTCTGACCACCATCTCATAATCTACAGCCTCACCACACCTCCCACTCTTTGCCGGCTACGAGAACCCACAGAAACCTGCATGCACTTAAGACACAACATCTTTCTAATTTGATACAACCTCTTCTCAGTCCCCTCACTACCCTCACTTTCCCTGTTAATGCCACCACACATTACCACTTGATTCTAGCTTCCACCTTTGACACTCTTGCCCCCATAACCACAGGCAGCTGCCCATTCTCCCACTTACAACCATGGCACACTACACAAACACGCTACATCCAGAGGTGCTCTTGTACTGCTATGACTTTCTCCTCTACAAGTTTATTTTATGCTCCTATCACTATGAGCTCAATATTGCCAAACAGCGCTACATCTCATCGTATTTATATTGTATTTGGCCTCCAATCCCAAACATTTGTACCTCACATTCAACACTCTCCTCTGCCCTCCGCCACCTCCCACCCGCTTCCTGTCTCATGGCTGAAATCTTTGCTAGCAACTAATAATAAAATTGAAAATATCTGTAATAAACTCTCACAACCCTCTTAACAATCTGATAGCTCCCTGCCTTCACTCTTCCCAAATCCCATATCCATTATGAACTCCTTTGATTCTGTAACCGAGGATGAAGTTCAACCACAGCTAATCCCTTACGCTCTCTACCACACTTATCCCAGCTCTCATATATCTTTGCAACCTTTCCTTAAACACTGGCAAGTTTCCATCACCTTTAACACACACCAATCCACTCCCCGGTCCAAGGGAGGATTCCTGTAGCCAAGGCAGGAGAATTGGGGGCATGACACCTCAGACAAGTACAAATCTACCTGTTGGACCCTGGGCCCAGTCCACTGGTCAGATTATATCTCCCAATGGGTCAACTTCATGAAATGCACTTGCCAGGCGTACCCTGTGAACAATATTCCTTCAATAAGAATGTATTGCTATGAAAAATAAAGAAATTGTAGTATAATTTATATAACAAATGAGTAAGAATCGCAAAAATATATTACTAGCAATTCCTGTTTACATTTGAAGTATTCTATCCTGATACAGTTTGTTTTATAACATCAAGGTATTCAGAAGACAGATGAAACCATTTATCTTCCAGATCTTTTATTTTTACTTACTTATTCATTTTCTTATTCAGTGTGTTTTATTTAAACAAATGTCTAGCTTACTTATTTAGCTTTATGGACTTGGAAGTTGCTATGGAGGAATACTAAAAATGCTACTTTACCTGGCTTTAGGCAAAAATGCAAAATACCTGTCTATGGTGAATAATTAGAGACTTGTAGATAAAAAGCATACATCATCATCAAAGGCTGGGGAGATTTAAACAGGATTAGTCTTGGCATATTTTATCCAATCTATATTATGTCGTTTACAAGCTCTGAAATATTGGAACCAGTCAATTACATGGAACTAAGAGATAGGACTTATTTGCATTGACATTAGAATTACTCGCTGATGCAGCAAGAGGCCCAAAATAACCATAACTAGAGATTTCACACAATCAGCAAAATACTCTTTCTCCATATTTACATCATACAAAAAGATGACAGCTCAGAAGATGCTCTTGACCCAGTTTTTGTGTCTATACCTAAAAACAAGATGGATAAGAAATTTTTAGCTTAACAGATAATTGGCATAAATGTCTTATCAGCACTGCATTTTGGATGGATAATGGAATTCAAAGTGAAAATTGAATGGTATCTGAAAGGGCACTGGAAAAATTAAATCAGGTTCTCTATGTATGCAAAGATCCACCGGGCAATCAAATTAGGTACTGCAGCCCTCACCAAGATATAATTCCTATTAACCTCTCTTCCCATAGTGAGTTTTCACCCACAGAAGTTTTAGAGGTGGATTGTATGTAAAATATTACTCAAAATCACCTTAAAGGTATATGGAGGTTTGTCTGATATCATGTGTGTTAGTCTGTCTATAGATTGGGCGTCTCACATCAAATAATTTTATCAAGGAATTCTGTACATTTGTAACCCAAAGTACATTTACATTTTTTTTGAGTGAGCTCCCCCACAAGGCACCAATGTAGGCAAAGCATATTAGCCAATAAGCTGTGCAGAACTGTGTCCTAGACAATCAGTTGTCAGTATCACAGCTGCAGCTTTGTCTCAGCCACATTGTTCTACCTGCCTCTGATTGGCAACAAATAATTATGAATTTTATGCTAATTTAGCTTGAACTTTCGGGGTGTTCCTTCTCAAAATCAACTGCATGAAAACTGAAGACATTTTGCAAACATCAGGGGACGTTTATTAATGTTTATTTTGGCATTTTATCATGCTAAAAAATGTTTTCAAACACTACGGATTATCCTCAATCAGATTCATTCATAATCCATGAAAATTCCATATACCTTTAACCTCTCTTAACATTGTAAGTTTTCACCCACACTCACAATCACCTTAACACATTTTTTTTCCTCTAACCAATGGCAGAGCTAGTACACGGGGGCCTCGTGCAAAAAATACAATTGCTCCTCCCCCAGAAGGGGGCAGGAAGAATTATTTTTTTTTGCACTTCCCAGCCCCCCTCCTGCATCAACTCACACAGTATGGTTCTCATCCTTAATCTGTTCCAGATGGCAGGATGAGATCCGAACAAGCATTTTGCATCGTGATCAATTTGTTCTGGACCACAGAGTTTTCACATTTTAGTTTGAACTGATGGTCTTGTTTTTGATACAAAACCTTACAACTAAACAGGCATAACAAAAAAAACAACAATTACATCAAATAACATAGAATTTAACTTCACTATAACTGTACTGAAAGGACTGAGGGCCTAACAGGATGGTGGCAATGTAGAGGAGGAGAAGAGGTTATTGCTTAGAACTTTGGTTCTTTTAGTCACAGGCTATACATTGGCTCTTACAGACACAGGCTGCACATTGGCACTTATTGGCACAGGCTGCACATTTACACTAATAGGCACAGGATACAGATTGGCTCTTACAGACACAGGCGGCACATTGGCTCTTACAGGCACGATGCAGATTATCTCGTACAGACACAGGATTTACATTGGCTCTTACAGACACAGGCTGTAGATTGGCTAATACAGACACAAGCTGCACATTGGCACTTACAGGCAAAGGCTGCAGATTGTCTCTTACATGCAAATGATGCCCATTGTCTCTTACCGACACAGTCTGCATATTGTATCTTACTGGTACATGATGCACACTGGTTCTTAAAGACACAGACTGCACATTGGCACTTACAGGCAAAAGGTGCAGATTGGCACTTACAAGGCAAGGCTGCAGATTGGCTCTTACTGGCAAATGATGCACATTGGCTCTTACTGATACAGGCTTCACATTGGCTCTTACTGGTACATGATGCACACTGGTTCTTACAGACACAGGCTGCATATTGGCACTTACAGGCACAATATACAGATTGACATTTACATGCACAGGCTGCATATTGGATCTTACAGACACAGGCTGCACATTGGCTCTTACAGGCACAGGATGCAAACTTGCTCTTACAAGCACAGGTTGCAGATTGGTGCTCTTACAGACACAGGGTGCACATTGGTGCTCTTACAGACACAGGGTGCACATTGGATCTTACAGACACAAGATGCACATTGGCTCTTACAGACCACTGTAGTGCAGCAGGAGGATCATGGCAGGTTTAGCTGTGGCCCCTCACCAAAGCAGGGCCTTGCACCGGCTGCACTGCGGTAGCTCCACCTCTGAGTCTAACCCCACAGTAGTTATCAAACACCACAATCTGAATGATTGTGAGTTGCCCAGTCACGTTATAGCAGCTTGAAGAAAATGACTATTAAAATGACTATTAAAATAAAATAAAAAAAACATGTATGCATTACATTTTTATCACTCCTCGCGATAAATATAAAATCCTATTGCATGAAGAAAATGTATTTTAACTGCGTCTGAGCATAGTTTCGTCTGTAATAGCTAATAGCAATGATTACACCGGGGTATCAAGGCAAACACTTCTACTATGAGATCTGGTTCATATATATATATATATATATATATATATATATATATATATATATATATATATATATATATATATATATATATATATATATATATATATATATATACACATATATACATATATAAACAAAACAAATGATCATATTGATATGAATAACTAAACAAAATTAAATGACCACTGTAGTCATACATTTAAAATATGCTATTTTGAAGAACTATTCTGGAAATAAAATGCAGAATAAGAAATGTTAACATTAAGTTTATTGTTTTTTATCTTATTTTTATATATATATATATATATATATATATATATTGCTTGTTAAAAGCATTTGCCTCATTATCACGTTTACGGTAGTTACTCAAGGAACCATGAACCGTACACAGCACATTTGACTACAGTGGTCTCTTAAGCCATGGACAGGTGACCAACTCACTTTAAACAGTCCATATATGGCCATCGAGATTTTACATGGGCCACATAGTGGTTTTTAGGTTATTGTTTTACTCATAGTAAAAATAGTAAAATCACTGTGGGTGAGAGGGATTAATTGGTAATAGAGGCATAGATTATTAGGAAATGTTTTTGGAGAGCAAGAGAGAGTGATATACTAGTTGTGGAGAGATGATATGGACTCTGTATCATTGATAAGCGAAACGCTCTCACAATCTAGGAACAGGCTGAAGGAGGCATGGGACGGCCTGATGGCTGCATGAGGCCCCTGAGCATTGCATTAAAGCAGCATATAACTAGAGCTGGGAGTTAATTTCACTTAAGGGACCACTGTATAAAAGTCGTTTTTTAAAGACATTTTGCCAAATAATGAGACAAATGTTTTATTTTTTTCCATGTGGCTTTATTTGCAGCTCTAGTAAAGCACTACATGTCCTCCTTTGCTGCTAAGAATTATGTGTATACTAGTCAATTGCCAGTCATAAATGACGGGATAATATTTGATGTGTCTCGCCCCCTCCCCTCCTCTGTGTCTCTTCCCCCCTCTCCATCCCCTGTGTCTCTTTCCCCCTCTCCCTCCCCTTTGTGTCTACCCCCTGTGTCTCTTCCCTCCCCATCTCCTGTGTCTCTCACCCCTCCTCTCCCTCCTCTCTGTCTCTCCCCCTCTCCCTCCCCTGTGTATCTCCCCTTCTCCCTCCCTTGTGTCTCTTCCCCCCTCTCCCTCCTGTGTGTTCCTTTCCCTCCTCTCCCTCCACTGTGTCTCTCACCCTCTCCCTCTCCTGTGTCTCTTTCCCCTCTCTCCCTTCCCTGTTTCCCTTCCCCCCTCTCCCTCCTGTGTGTTCCTTTCCCTCCTCTCCCTCCACTGTGTCTCTCACCCTCTCCCTCTCCTGTGTCTCTTTCCCCTCTCTCCCTTCCCTGTTTCTCTTCCCCCTCTCCCTCCCCTGTGTCTCTTCCCCCCTCTCCCTCCCCTGTGTCTCTCCCCCCTCTCTCTCCCCTGTGTCTTTTCCCCCTCTCCTGTGTCTCTGCCCCTCTCTCACTCCCCTGTGTCTCTTCTCCCCCTCTCCCTCCCTGTGTCTCTTTCCCATGTCTCTCCCACCCCTGTGTCTCTTGCACTCCTCTCCCCACCCCTCTCCCCCTGTGTCTCTCCCCCTTCTCTCTCTCCTTTCCTCCTGTGTCCTCTCCCTCTTCTCCCCTCTCCTCTCCTCTGCGAGCCTCACAATGAGCGCCTTTGTGCATGCACAACCCGCAACTTTCGGCGCTCATTGAGCTATGCGCATCCCGGAACGTTGCGAGCATTACACACAAACTCGCAGTACGACAACTATATTAGTGATCATGTGGGGGTGTTAGTGCGTGCTATTCTTCCAGGCTCTATGGGTGACCCCAGAAGCATCTCAGTGCACAACCCCAATCATTTACATAAAGTCCTCCCAGAGCAGTGGGCGATTCAAGCTTTCATGGTGGGAGGTGGGATAATCGCTGGATGGCGTCGCTGACAAGTGACATCACATGCCGGAGACCCGCAGCACCATGCTTGGCTGATTGGAGAGCCGGTGAGAGAGCCTGGGGACAGCTGTCAGTACCGGATCACTATCTAGTAAGTAACGGGGCGATACATAGCTGGGGTCATATGATTTATGTAGCCAGCAATGAGAAAGGGTAAATTGAGGTACTGCGGCTTGGTGGGCGATAAGGAAATTTTAACATCAAAAGTAGGTGGCAGTTACATTTACAGGGAGAATATCTCTGCCTATAGATATTTCTGTGCATATTACATGGCATTACAGCTACAACTTCAGTCAACCTGGCGTCTCCTATTAATGTGCTGCCTAGGCCTGAGCCTCTTCTGCATTAGCTGAAACACCCATGATTTGATGAAAAATACTTCTTGAGATTAGGAAGATCTAACACTTACATTTACCTAGAAATAAAGCTCTTCAGCCGTCATTTGGCTGAAGCTATTACTACCATTTTCAACCAGTGGCAGGAAGTGCTCAGACTTTGCTATTAAAGCTGTGCAATAAATAGGGAGTAAAAAGAATCAAAAAGAAAATAAATAAAAAATAATTGCATGATTAATTATGATTAAAAAAGTAATCATCACCCACACCTAATAACAATACATTGAACTGTAGATGTGTAAGTTAAGCAGTGTGTGTGTGAATGATATAGAAAGCCTAAATTTACATCCTCATAGCAAGTAACGGGATCCTTCAATTACATCTGATCCGACGTTCTGTTTAGTGTATCTGCCCCACTGGGAATACGTCTGGAGTCTCAGAAATACGGCTCAATTTTCCCAGAACCCTCGATAATATGTAAGGTTTGATTTTTAAAATGCCTCAACTCCCCGGGGAAATACATCTAGTCCCTGATTGCTCACTAGGATATGTCAGAGCGTTTATAGGTATATTATTCTGAGATGCGACGAAAGTGCGGTAATAGTAACTATTTCACTGCTGGAAATGACACCGAAAATAGTGTTCTAACAGTAAAAATTGTTAACATTAAATGGCCATGAAAAAAAATATTTTATCTTTATATTAAAAGGATGTTTAAAAATGAGTCTTTTTTTAAAGAAAGTCATAGGGAAGAAATACATTTTTTTTAAAGACATTCATAGAATATGTCCCTGTCAGCCAATAAGCTCTAATACAGCTGTACAAGTCGTGTCTGTCAGCTAATGAGTAATAAAACAGCATATCACATATATAGTTGTGTAACGCTGTTTTAGAAAATGTGCACTAGGGAAACTATGTCAACAGCAGTGTGCCGTGCAAAGGAGGAGGGGGAGAGTGTAGAAGAGAGACAGGGGAGGGAAAGGGTGGCAGACAGACATGGGGGGGGGAGACACAGGGGAGAGAGACATGGGGGGAGCAGTGGGAGAGAGACACATGGGAGAGGGACATGAGGGGAGCAGTGGGAGAGAGTAGGAGACAGACAGGGGAGAGAAAGAGTGGGAGACAGACACAGGGGGAAAAGACACAGGGGGAGAGCAGTGGGAGAAAGACAAGGGGAGAGGGACATGGGGGTAGCAGTGGGAGAGGGTTGGAGACAGACAGGGGACGGGAAAGGGTGCCAAAGAGACACAGGGGGAGAGATACACAGGGAGAGACAGGGGGTAGAGATACAGGGGAGGGGTTGGAGAGAAAAATGGGGGGCACAGGGGGAGGGCGAGAGAGAAAGGGGAAAGGGTGGGAGATACATGGGGGGTAGAGAGAAAGGGGAGAGACATTGGGGGGAGAGGGACATGGGGAGAGAGAAGGTGGGAAGAGAAGAAGGAGGGGGAAGAGAGAAGCAGGAGGGGGGAGAGAAAACAAGGAGGGGGAGAGAGAAGGAGGGAGAGAGAGAGAGAGATAGGGCACAGAGAGGGCATACAGACAAAGTGACGGAGCACAAAGAGAGAGGGCGAGGGGGGACAGAGAGAGCGGGCACTCAGGGAGAGAGAGAGAAGGTGCAGAGGGTGAGAGACAGAGCACATTAAATATTATAATTTATGACAGCAAACGACTAGTGGTTCTAATAATTCCCAGTTATGAATAGTGAGGAAGCAGTGAGTGTCCAGTAATCCAGATAAATGATCAGTGTATTGCAGTATATTGTGATACATGTTTTATTGAACAAATATTATAGTTAGAGTGACAAGCTTTCGGGCGTTGTGCCTCTTTATCAAGTGAGAAGCAATACTGAATAAGGTAATCAGTGGAATACAGAGCAGAGATTCAAGGTAATGACCACAGGAAAACTTAGTGACTCGAGTATAAGCCGAGGGAAATGTGCTGCCCCCTGTGTCTCTCTTGTACCCTATGTGCCCCCCTCTTGTGTGCCCTGTGTGCCCCTTTCTTGTGTCACCCCTCTCCCTCCCCTGTGTCTCTCCCCCCCCTCTCCCTCCCTCTTGTCTCTTTACCCCCCTCTCCCTCGTGTCTCGTTCCCTTCCCCTCCCTTATCATCCTCCTCATCCTCCCTCCTAATCACTTCCCCACTCTCCAATTACCCCCCTCTCCCTTTCCCCTCTCTTACCTTCCATCAGCTGCTCCTCTGTGCTTCTTCTGGCAGTGTCGGGACCCGGCATACGCTAATGACGTGACGCGCATGTGACGTCACATCATTAGCATATGCCGGTTCCCAACACAGCCAGAAGACGCGCAGAGGAGCAACTGATGGAAGGTAAGAGAGGGGAAAGGTGGGGTGGGGGGGATAATTGGAGAGGAGGGAAGTGATGAGGAGGGAGGATGAGGAGGATGATAAGGGAGGGGGAGGGAGATAGACACGAGGGAGAGGGAGGGAAAGAGACACAGGGAAGGGAGAGGGGGAGGGAAGAGACACTGGAGAGAGAGAGGGAGAGGAAAGAGACACAGGGGAGAGAGACACAGGAGAGGGAGAGAGCAGCAGGAGCAGAGTGACTAGAGTATAAGCCAAGGCTTTTTCAGCATTAAAAAAGGGCTGAAAAACTCGACTTAAAATCGAGTATATACGGTATATAAACAATAATCTCACCCCTGTAAATGTGAAAATGCTGATGTACTGGCTCATCCTACTTGGATATTCAGACTTGTCCTTTACATTAGTATCAAACAGACACGCTGAGAGGAAAACTAGGAAAACATCGGCATTGCTGAGACTTGTGCACAAGGGGATTTACTTTGTCATATCTAGCAGCTGCACAGATTTACTCATATTGTTCAAGGCACCAGTAGAGGAACAATTTGATGAGAGCTGATAGCCCAGAACTGGCAGGAGACAAACACTGTACATATCTGAAGCGTAAGAGGATTTACATATGTTATGGAAATCATTCTATTCATTCTGTTTTTTTTTCTGATAGAAATATTTGTCTCTGTGATTTTAATGCACTCAAATATGATACATATTAGTATAATAAAGCATCATACACATGCATTTCTGATGTCATTTGCCCACACACATTACACATACTTGATGTCAAAATAGGAAGCAATTGGTGTCAGTTATGGTGGATCACTACCTTGTCGCGGTGAAGGGGTTTTGTATCCCAGTGAAGGTGTGAGCTATACCATGTAGGGTCACCCAAGAAGGGCAGATGATAGCAGGGAGGTCAGACAAATCAAGGTCCACTGTAACTTTGCAAAGAAATCATGAGGCAGGCATGAATGACTGAACAACAACAACAACATGGTGGGAAAGAAAGCCATCTAAGGATGTCTGTCTAAGCCAGTTTTGGACTTGGACTTATGTAATGGGAGTGCTTTGATTTGTGAGTTGGATTTTCTGAAATTAACCTTGTCCCATGACTACTCTTCTGTTAACTAGTCTAAACCCCAGTGCATGTGATGGTCTCCTCCCTCTACCTCCGTCTATTGGCAACCATAAGCATAGCAGTGTGACAATGTCGGTGTCATGTCATGAGTGTATAATGGTGAACAAACCTCCACAGTCAGGAATTTCAGGCTCCTCTCCTACTGGAAAAGCCCAGGATATCTTTAATGAAGATGCTGCCATATAATGCTGTTGGAAATCCACAACAAACCAGTCCAACCCTGATGGAAAGTGTGGTGGATTCCATCTGAAGCTCTAGTTTAAATTGATATATGTAATGAATAACATGGTGATATCTTCTTTTTATGGTTTTCTCTAAATATATATTATTATTCTCCATCCCCATCCTCTCTGTTTGCTAAATTGCTATTCTGGCCACAATATACAATGTGATTTGTACTTTGTGTTGCAGCACGTTCATGATGGTATTTTATAGTCATGTTTGGTTTGCAGCCTGGTGATAGTATCCAACATTAATACACTGACCCTGCTCAGGGTAATGGATTACGCGCCCTCAATTGTCTTCCTATAGGACGCTCATAATAAATCCACCGGCCATGCTTGGACAGGTCTGTCTGATAACACAGGAGCCAGCAGAGGATAGAGCGGGGACTGTGCAGAGACCATATTGTGCAATACGGCAGTAAAAACAAACAAAGGTTGCTGATAAAAACAAGAGTAATATCCTGTCCAGGGTAATTTATTAATATACCTGTACAAACCTGCTGGAGACAAGCCTTAGCAAATAGGTCCTTTTAATGAGCTGCAGATCAGTTTTAAACCGTTGAGTTCTAATATATATCAAAAATGCCAGTATTAAAGCAAACTGAAAGTAATCGGGGTAGGATACGGGTGCCAGGAGATCTGAGCTGTGCCATGGTGGCCAAAGCAGAGGTGGAACTATAGGAAGTGCAGCCGGCGCTCAGCCATGGGGCCCACTACCGGGTACGGTCTACAGGGACCCCCTTTAGGCAAGCTGCCAACAGACTTTTATTACTTTTTTATTTTGTATTATTATTTGTATTATTATTATTATTATTATTAAGTAAAGACGTGGGCTGCCTAATATCAGATACAAAAATAATTAAACCTATCCGTATTATATTAAATAGACCATCACTTAATTTAACTCTATTCACAATCTACTGTATTTACTGTATTGTTCTGGCAGTGATGAGGTTATCCCAAATCTAAACTGAGACAAAACTAAACGTAATAGAAAACATTACACTGGAAATGAAAAAATAATAATTAAACATATTCAGTCTTTTGAACAGTAAATATACTCATTTTTTAAGGGATATTAGCTGGATATCAGTAGAGATAGGCTGATACATTAATTAGCAGAATATTTAATCATTGTTATATACCTATTAGGATGCCAAAATAAGAGGTAGAACAAATCATCTCATGATATAGGGCTTAAAACAACCCGTGATAGTGAAAGTTGACATATTTGGCACACATTTACAGGCAAGCTAGCATGGCTATGACAACTCTCGTGTGTGTGTGACTTCTCACCGTCTGCCTTCTGTTTATCGGAACATTTCATAAACAGATTGTGCCATTACAGTAAATGTACAATGAATGGGAAATTATTTTATATTTAGCACTTTCTTGTGAATTAATTAGCTTGTATTTGTATTACTTAGTAACCACTGGATTATGAAGAGTTGTAGAAGAAAAATACGTGTTTCATAGTCTATTTCAGTCAAAACAACACAACAGCTGAATGTGAGATTTTCCACATCATTTTATATTAGTTCTACTTCCATGACTGGGATATGTGGTTTAAATTAATATTGGAGATATATATAATCTTACTATTTTGCAGGGACCTTCGCTCTTTTCAGGAAAAAATCATCTTAACCTATCAAATATCAAAAAAAAAAAAGATAGAGGCCTGGACTTTCAGTTCTGCAGAATTTACATCTGTATGGGGCGTTGTGCACATATTCATTTTTTATATGACCAGGTGTTACTTGAGATTGTGGGAGGGGCCCTCTCCCGTTCCACCTCTTCCCATGGGAGGGGCCCTCTCCTGTTCCACCTGTTCCCATGCGAAGGGCCCTCTCCCATTCCACCTCTTCCCATGGGAGGGTCCCTCTCCCGTTCCACCTCTTTGCATGGGAGGGTCCTTCTCCCGTTCCACCTCTTCGCATGGGAGGGTCCCTCTCCCGTTCCACCTCTTCCCATGGACGGGTCCCTCTCTAAGCCTTTTCTGATCCCGTTTTGCAGCCCTCTCCAAGCCTTTGCTCTGAGATTTTTACCCTTATTGCAACTTTTTGGTCCTTTCTTGCACCATATGTCCGAGGGCATTTAGGCTGCCTGGAGAGACATGGTTTGGAAACTGCATTGATTTAGCCGGTTCATGCCAAATACAAATCAAGATTTGAAAGGCCGTTAGGCTTTTTCATTGTCACGTGGTTTCAACACGCCCCCAGGCTTTCCATAAGTCCTAAATCAACATTTCCTACTCACTATTTTTTGACCCATCTGGGTCCTTGCCTATGCCCAAGGACTCATCTGGCTCTCATATCAGGACCAATGCCCGTAGCACCCCTCATCGTTCTTTTTGCAGCTTATTTCTGTGGGATCATTTACATTGGTGGAGAGCCATGGTTTTAAAACTGTATTGTTTTTGCCGGTTCTACCCCAGACCGTAGGAGAGACCACAAATATTTATATACCCACTCCTCCCACACTAAGGTATCAGGGGAAAAATAACAGTAGTTTTACTGCCATACAATCTCTAGATTACAGTTAAACTATGAAGCATTTTTGTCTTTTTATACCGTTTGGTGAAGGAGGCATTAGGTACTCCATCATGATGGCATTAAGATCATCTAAATATATTCTTAACTGTCCCAAGTTGGCTAACATTGGATCTCTTTGACAATATGGAATGATAGTTGCTTGGAAACTTTAATATAAGGTGATTTCTAAAGGTTCATCAGTTACAGATCAGTGCTGCCGATAGGCCAGCATTACGGCTTCTCCTGCAAAAGTGTGTCACTCAGTGACTCAGTTATCTTGATAAACCCACCTGTGCTCAAGTTGTTGTTTTTTAGTTGTTCAATCATGTTCGACTCTCCGAGCACACCGAACACAATCATTATATCTCTGCTTTGATTATCCATTCGGTTTTCTTGGCAAAGGTACTGGAGTGGGTTTCCAGTGGACCGTAATTTGTCTGGCCTCTCTGCTATGATTGCCCATCTTTGGTGACCCTACATGGTATAGCTCACAACCTCATAACAAGGCAGCAAACCAGAAAGGGGTGCTCAAGTAGGGACGGCCATATTATTAGTCTTTTAGTACAAGAGTTGACAATCCATTTGACTAAACTTCTAATATCAGGGCTGTCACTGCCATCATAACACTATTATTTGTGTAAAGCATTGTTGTTTTGTAGTTAAAAGATAATAAAAACCCTTAGTAAAACCCATGCACACAACAGCTCTGAATTTTTAATGAGACATCTTGACATCTTGCTTCAAACCAATCACAAAACCTATTGGGCTAGATTTACTATAATCTGATGTGCTGGAAAACTCAAACCTTAGTACATATGCCCAGTTGGATAACATAAGAATGGAGAAATGATCTTCAACGTTTATAATATACTAGCTACTTGCCCGTCAAAAATGACTGGAATCAAATGATAAGGCTGGGAATGCTGTACCGTCAGCGCTCATTGCAAGCCAATCCCTACGTCTACTGTACGGGTGTCGATTGCAACCTCACTCCTAGGCTTCCTGGCTCTCCCCCTGTGCTGTGTGTGTTATTCATTTTTTCTCCATTATTTTGCTGTTTTTTTTTGGTTTTAGAGACAACAATTAATTAGGAAACTGCGTGCCTCGAGATCAGTGGCAAAGTGCTATGTTTTTCGCCGGCAATTGCGTCCATTGACATGAGCGCCTTCTGTGCTGATGACAATGGGGTTGTCACAATGAGCCCTGCAATGAGCGCCTCCAGCGCTCACTGCAGCCTAACTCCTGTGGGCCTTGCGATGAGTTACTGCGGGGCTCAACGCGAGACCTGCAAAGAACGCCTTTAGAGCTCATTGCAGCCTAAATCCCACGGGCCTCGCGATGAGAGCCTGTGGCGCTCATCCCAAGGTCTGCAATGAGCGCCTTCGGAGCTCATTGCAGCCTCGCAGGGGACTCGCAGTCGCGTGCCTATTACTGCTCGCCTCGCTTTGCAAGGCTTGCAGTTGTGGCCCTCACTTTGCGAGGGCTGCAATTATTTAACATTGCGTGACCAACATCGCAACGTGACCAACAACACTGACCTCTATATATATGATGGTGCCTTTTCTTCTGCAGATTGAAATACAGTAAATCCAATTTATTCTATAGGACCATAAGCATCCCATGCAAGGGTTAATCCATTTGGTATTCATATAGGAACCCAGAACACTAAGCTTTGCCTTTATTAAAAACACTAAAACATATTTGTGCCATAACATACATAATTTCCCAGATAGAGTGGAGAGTGGACATCACTTATGATCTTGCAGAATCTCATCACAATTCCCATAATATTGGATGATTATTTCTTATTCACTGCGTACTCACTCTAGTGTGTAATTCCAATGCAAATAATCATTTTAAATGAATGGTGTCCTGAGATATCTGGAATGATGTAAAGCAGCTGAGAGATTAACTACCAGACTGTCACAGCAATGAATGAAATGGAGAAAAAAAAGAAAAATTCTGCAGTGACCGAGCTCAACTGAAATTACATATTAAATCCTCTGTAAGGATAATTATCGGTTGCAGAATTCGCCACACTATTAAGTCATTCTCTTAACACCCCCAATCGTTGCTTAATATAAATGGCAAGACAATTTTGCTAAGAGCAGGTTAATTGCACATTGGCAGAAAAAAAACCACAGGGTTAGAAGACACCTGACGTGGCATATATATCCAGGTATAACCTGAGGGTGGTGAGAGGATGCTCCCACAGCTTTCATAAGCAATCCCTGCCCCTCTTCCTTGCACATCTCAGTTCACAGTTGAGTCTGTGCTTGGAGGGTGCTCCTCGATGTGGCTTTCACCAATATTTGCAGCTTTTTGGCCCCTATCTGCTAAGCAGAGTCATTGTCATGCACGAGGTAACATTTTTTGGCATTCATCAAGCCCTATATGGGCTCATTTCTGGCTACTATCTACTAAGCCCAGATGTTGTCATGCATGATGTAATGTTTTCCAGCTTCCAACAAGCCCTACATTTGCAGCTTTTTTGCCCACATCGACTAAGCAGCGTACTTGCCCATGTCCAAGGTCACACCTTTTTATCCCTATGTGGCTTTCAACAAGTCCTCCATATCAGATATCGGCCCATATCTAATAAGCAGCGTCCATGCCCACAACAAAAGGCCTTCATTGCAAATATTGGCCTATATCTACTAAGTAGCGCCCTTTTCTGGCTCTCCCTAGCTCTCTAAGCAGGCTAAACGGGGGTCAAGTAGCATCTGCCAACCAACAGGTTAAGAAGGGAATTCAGGGTTATCCTGGATAATTAGAGAGAGTGTATTGATCCAGGGAGAAATCCGATCGCCAGTATCTGGGGTCAGGAAGCAATTAGTATTTTTTCCCTTTGAGATGATTGGCAAAATTTCACTTGGGTTTTTTTCTGTTTGCCTTCCTCTGGATGAATTAATTAATAATTAAAAATAATAATAATAATAAATAGTTGATTAAAAATTAATTAACAATTAACATCTAATTATTTAATAACTAATCCTCATATTGCAGATCAGAAGAGATCTTAAAAGGTTGAACTTGATGGACTGAAAGTCTTTTTTCAACCTTAATTACTATGGCCCTCATTCAATTGCAATTTGGCCAATTGAATAAGGCTCTAAATAAGCACATAGCATATTTTTTTAAATACCTTTTTAGTTAGTGAAAATCTTGCTTTTGGATAGATGTTTACTAACTAAAAACTTCTTTAGATAAAATTTGTTATGTGCTTATTTAGAGCCCTATTCAATTGGCCAAATCACAATTGAATGAGGCCCTAACTAAGAACTTCTTTAAAAAATATATGCTATGTGCTTATTTAAAACGTTATTCAATTGGCCAAATCGCAATTGAATAAGGGTCTAAGTAACTATGTAACGCTGCCTATTCAGAGAAGAATCTGACCAAACATTTTTTATCTTTCAACAAGCCCTCCTTTGGGCAGATTTGAACCATATCTGCTAAACTAAGCCCTTCATTCTGATTGTGGCACATAGCCACTAAGCAGCATCTTTGCCCATGCAAAGATTTTGTCCCATAAATACAAAATAGATGAAAAAGAGGAAATGCTGGGATGAAATTAAAGATCATATGAAAAAATACCCCAATAAATGTAATACATTTCGATCATAAGGGGTTGCACAAATGATCCAAAATGACCCAAATGGTAAGTGCAAACAATAAATTATTTGCAACAAAGAAAGAGAACAGAGCACTGTAGACAACCATCAGGAAATCCCATAAAGACAATTAGGACCATGGCATCATAAATATATAAGATATAACTTTTATTAATACATAAGAAAATTAAAATAAAATAAAATAATACACCGTGCATAAATAAAGTGCTACACCCCCCTTGGCATTTTTTGTGTTTTGTTGTTTGTATATTTGCATCATTTAATTTACAGAACATGCCCACAACTTTGATTATGTTTGTTTTTCTTTTTATTGTGACTTGTACTTCTCAACATTGTCCCTTATTTGTTTGGAGGGTTTCTTGGTCTTCATGGCAGTGTTTGGTTAGTGGTGCCTCTTGCTTAGGTGTTGCAACCTCTGGGGCCTTTCAAAAAAGGTGTGTGTAAGTAATGACAGATCATGTGACACTTAGATTGCACACAGGTGGACATCATTTCACTAATTATGTGACTTCTGAAGGTAATTGGTGGCACCAGAGCTTTTTATGGGCTTCATAACAAAGGGGGTGAATACATATACATGTATGTATATATCTTTCTCATTTCACTTCATTAACTTAGACTGTTGTGTTCTGATCCATCACATAAAATTCAGATTAACTAAACATTGAACTTAAGGCTGTAATGAAACAAAATAGGTAAAAAGTCAAGGGGGTGAATAGTTTTGCAAGGCACTGTAAGTGTTAAATTGATACATATAAGAAATATACATACTGTATATGAAACTGAAATGAGCTGAACAAGCAAAAGGTGCTAATAGCTACAGTATTGTCCCAAGAATGTAGCAGCAATATTATAAGAATTATCCAATAGAATTAAAGTGCACTGTACTAATAGATATATACAATAAGAGATATCTCCAGGAAACACTATTCAGGGATCTGAATCTATAAAGCCCTACAAAGACTATTGCAGCAGCTTTTGGGAGTCCACTGCTTACTCCCTAACTCGGGTACATCTACCTTTACTATGTCGCCCTTCTGTATATGATATATTCCTAATTACTGCAGTGGCGGTGGGGAGCCGCTGCTTATCCCTTAACCTCTCTCAAAAAGAACTAGCTAACTAGCTAAAAGTACACTAACCACCTGCATCTAAAATTTCAATGATATTGGCAAATAGAATCTATTACAATTTATAATATATATCTCGGCTACAGCTCATATCCTCAGGTTGTAGGAAGAAGGCCAAAGCCTGTGCACTCTCTCATGATCCTGGATGGACAGCGAAGAGTCAGACACATGTGGATGATGTCATCGACGTGGGACCCGCAAACTGGCCAACGCACACGTTTCGCCTGGTCTTCATCTTGGGCCAGGCATTTTTTGTAGGGCTTTATAGATTCAGATCCCTTACAGTGTTTCCTGGAGATATCTCTTATTTTATATATATATTTATTAGCACAGTGCACTTTTAATTACATTGGATAATTCTTATAATATTGCTGCCACATTTTTGGGGCAATACTGTAACGATTAGCACTTGTTCAGCTCTTTTCAGTTTCATATATGTTTATTTCTTATAAGTATCAATTTACCACTTAGCACTTTATTTATGCACTGTATATGTTCTTATAATTATGGGACATGGTATATATATTCTTAAGTCACAACTTCAATAACTTTGTGGTTCACCTTTAGACTGTCTCCTGGAGATTATAATTAATTGTATATACATAAAGACCATAATATTGTGATCTGTTCCACTTTTCTATTACTGATATATTGTACTCTTCCTCTCTGCATTACAGTATATATGTGGGAACGCCATCTTTGTGAGATTCATTGTTTTTAACAAGTGTAGTATTTTATTTTATTTTTATTTTCTTACGTATTAATAAAAGTTATATCTTAGATATTTATGATGCCATGGTCCTAATTGTCTTTATGAGATTTCCTGATGATTTTCTACATTGCTCTGTTCTCTTTTTTTGTTGTAAGAGATTTTGGCTCAAACGTTCTTAGGAAATTTAAAACAAATAAATACAGACTTTGGTTTTGTTTCTGGCAAGATTAGACACCTGAGATGAATTTGATGAATACTGGGTTCAGATAACATCTCTGTTTGTTTATATTGCAAGACTACCACTTCACACTAGAACTGAATAAAGAACAAGTTCAAGTAGGATAATGCTCCCTTCAGGCTATATGTGCACTATCTATCTAAGAAGGAAGCCCCCATAATACAAGTAGAGTCAGTTAAATTTAAGATTTTCTATAAAAAAGTATTTATGCTCATGTGTTATATAGCTGCTAATATTTTTTAGTTTGTAACTGTCTTCACAGATAAATATGAAATGATTGCCAACCTTTTAAGCATTCAAAGGCATATTGAACGTTCCTGGATGTTACTAGGTATTTCATATTCCTGTAAATCTAATTATTTTTATGTACTTTATTTTATTAAGAAGTGCTTATAAGCTCTGTTTTTACTGCCTAAAATCAAACAAAATAATTGCCCTCTGGGGTTCACAAATACACAGACTCTGTAGTAACTGTAGTAACTGTGACCAATGACCACCTCTCAGCAACATTGTGATTTACTATTATAACTGGTGACTTGCCCGTCAAAAATGACGGCAATAAAATTGTAAGCCTGGAAATGCTGTTTGCCACACAATGTGAGGCTATGGCCCCTCTGAGCCTCGCTGTTACGGCCTGTAACAGCTTGCCTCGCTTTGTGAGGCTTGCAGTTGCAGGGCGAGCCCGGCAATTTTACCATTGCGTTACCAACAACCTTGGGCAACCCCACAATTACAACAACTATATATGTGTTACAATGTCAATATCACATATAATAGTTGTGGTAATTGCGAGTTGTTGTCACGCAATGTTAAAATTTCTGGGCTTCCGCATGTACGATGAGCTCTGAAGGCGCTCATCTCAAGGCCAGTACATGACTGGCTTGACGGGCTGCAATGAGCGCCAAAGGCGCCCATCGCAAGACCTGTACATGACTGGCTTGAGGTGGGGGGGAGGCACCAAACGAATTACGAGTTACAGGCTTTAAAAAATTACTGCTTTAACGACCGCCATTTTTTTCAAGTCTGTTACTCGGAAGCTGTAGGGAGAACGCCAAAAGACGCCAATTAATTAGAAAATGAACTTTCAAGGTTGCAAGCTAATTTGCTATTTAATTGGTGTTTTTGGAAGGTCTCAGAAAGGCTAAACAACGGAAAAGAATGGCGTCCGTAAAGCCGTCATTTTTTTTCAAGCCCGTAAATCGAAAACGCATTTCAGGCTTGGGGAAAATGATCAATTTCCCAAGCCGCAAATGGTTTCACTCCCATACATGCAAACAGGAGCACAGAGGGGGAGAGGGGGAGAATGACACAGGGGAGGGAGAGGGTGGAAAGAGACATAGGGGAGGAAGTGGAGGAGAAAGAGAGACAGGGGTAAGAGACACAGGGGAGGGAGAGGGGGGAAGAGACATAGGGGTGAGAGAGTGGGGAGAGGTGCTCCTTACAGGGCCCGAAAGTTGCGGGTTGGCGAAGCCTGCAAAGCAGCTCATTGGGGGGCTTGCGATTAGCGCCAAAGGAGTGGGTCCCCCCGACCCGGGTGAAGGAGAGGGGGCAAAGAAACAAGGGATTGAGAGAGAGGGAAAAAGACACAGGGGAGGGAGAGGGGAAAAGAGACACAGGGGTGAAAGAGTAGGGAGAGGCCCGAAAGTTGCGGGTTGGCCAACGCCTTCAATGAGCTCATAGCGAGGCCCGGAAAGCAGAGGGGTGAGAGGCTTGCAATGAGCTCATTGTGGGGCTTGCGATAAATGACGAAGGCGCTCATTGCTTGGCCTGTAAAGTAGAGGGGGGAGAGGCTTGCATTGTGTGGCAAAAAGCATTGCCAGGCTTCAAATTTTCTTACCGTCATTTTTGACGGGCAAGTCGCTAGTAAAATTTACCTATTAGTTATTATTATGGGAATACTTCCATCTCAATTATTATAATGGGAAATTCAAGTCATGACTCACATATAGAGCCAGTGTAATATAAATCCTCTTTCTTTTTCAAGTTCTTGTAGGAAGTGAAACACATTGTTCAAGAATATGCCAGTAAAGCTGTGCAGTAAGTAAACAGCCACAGGAAGCAAGTTCCAAGCTATGCCACAGCTTGGTAAAGATGGGAGGAGATCTGAATTAAATAATAAAGTTAAGACTGCCACAGAACGGGGGGAAAGCAAGCGTGTGCACGCACACACATACACAGAGACAAAGAGCGCACAGAGAGGGCAAACAGAGGGAGAGTGCACAGAGAGAGGGCACAGAGAGATACAGAGAGATAGCACACAGAGAGAGAAGGCACGCAAAGAGAGTGGGCAAAGATAGAAAGAGAAAGGGCAGAGAGAGCGGGCATAGTGAGAGAGGGCACAGAGAGATAGAGGGCACACAGAGAGGGCACAGAGAGAGTGAAAGTGCACAGAGAGACAGAGAGGGCGCACCCACAGAGTGAGGGAACACAGAAAGAGAGATAAGAGGGGGCACAGAGAAAGAGAGATAGTGGGGACAAAGAGACAGAGATACAGGTTGCACAAAGAGAGATAGCACAGAGAGAGAGAGAGGCAGCAAGGAGAGAGACAGCACAGAGAGAGACAGCACAGACAATTAAAGATAGCATATGATAACGTCATTTAAAGTATGACAGGCAAGTTACTAATATAATGTTATATAATATAATAATAATGTATAATAATACATTATTTGTCTGCCTCCAATTTACCTAAAATACACCTTTTTGCAGTTTATTTTGCATGGGAAATAGAATTACCACTAAAGTATACAGAAACAGATAAAGAACATTGAGTTTTATCCACCTTTATTTTACCAGTGAACTTAGAGGCGGTGTGAATAAAAACTCATAAGGAGCCTAATTGTGTTTTCTTATCCAATTGAATAGGAATATAGGAGCTCAGACATCCACAAGACATCAAAGGAGTATAAAGCAATCACATCTTGTCTCATTTCAATGCAATTTTCCTACACAATAGACCACTTATTTTCAACAAAAAAAAAATTCCTTTTGTAGATTTTAAAATATAATCTTTTTAATGTAGATAGAACATTTTCGGCTACAGTGGCCCTCTAATCATGTAATCACCGCAGAACACAGTAGATTAGGCTGCATTTTTGGAATTAAAGTATTGACTCTTTACTCCTGGTCCAGTGTCTTTTTTTCCATAAATCACTCGCCATTTTTTATTACTTGAATATCACAGCTCAGCAAACTTAAAACTTTTGAAACTACCATGGCTTAAATCGGTTGTTTTTTTTGTTAATTCTGTGGGGCTGATACAGGATGTACAATGTTTTAAATTAAAATGGAAAAAAATGAAAAAGCTCAAGCAACTTTCATTAT
This sequence comes from Discoglossus pictus, assembly GCA_027410445.1. Taxonomy (NCBI): domain Eukaryota; kingdom Metazoa; phylum Chordata; class Amphibia; order Anura; family Alytidae; genus Discoglossus; species Discoglossus pictus. Next base: position 115,321,587 of record CM050171.1, read on the forward strand.
CATGTGTGCAAAATATAGGAACCAAGATTTTTCCGATATTATGTATTGTATGAGGTCCTTGGATTACCTAACACTTTATCGCAATCAAAAATAAAAAAGAAACCAACTTTTGCAAATTTTGGGAAAGTTTATTTTGTCCTTGTATGAGTTGACCTCTCTTTAATTCATAAAAACCATCAGTAGTCCCCATCATAGCATGAACGCATCGTCCTTGGTACCTCCCTGGCCCTGATCTCTTGGTGAAATATCTCCTCCTCATCACTGACTGCTCCCAGGTTCTCAGTGAAAAAGTCTAAGTGGGAACGTTGGAAGTGAATCTTCAGCTACATCCTACACCTCACATTTTTGTAGTTCTTCAAGAGTTCCTGTACTAGCTGGCAATAGTGTCCTTCCTTATCATTACCTAGAAACTCTACAACCACAGAGGTAAAGGATGTCCATGCAGATTGCTCTTTTGGGTTTCATTTCCCTTCAACATTCTCAATGAGCAGGAGGTTTCTAATCTGTGGGCCAACAAAGATACATTATTTAAGTTTAGCATCACTTAAAGGCAGGAACTGGGGGGATGGGGGGGGGAAATCCCCCCAGATTAAATAAAATAGGGGACACAAAAAAAATAGCCAAACGTGAGACAACAGAATGGTTCAAGAAAAGAAGTGCCACAAGGTTGTAAAGTGTCAACTTATTTATTCAACTTATTTATTCAACTTATATGCAGAGTACATCGTGTATAAGGCCAAACTAGATGAATCCAAAGTCAGAATCTATATTACTGGAAGAAATATCAACAACCTCAGATATGTTGATGATACTACCTTGATAGCTGAAAGTGAGGAGAAACTAAAGGAGCTATTGATGAGGGTAAAAGAAGAGAGTGCAAAAGTTGGCCTGCTGCTCAACGTTAAAAAGACAAAGATCATGGCCAATGGTAATCTCAGTTCCTGGCAAATAACAGGGAAGAAGTGGAGGCAGTGACAGAATTTATTTTCCTGGGATCCAAGATCTCTGCAGATGGTGACTTTAGTGATCAAACTAAAAGACTTTTGCTTCTGGGGAGGAAAGCTATGGCAGGCTTGGACAAGCTAGTAAAAAATAAAGATATTAAACTATCAACAAAGGTCCGCATCTTTCAAAATATGGTATTCCCAGTAGTAACATACGGAGGTGAGAGCTGGACCATAAAGTCTGAGCACCGTAGAATTGACGCCTTCGAAATGTGCTGTTGGAGAAGACTGTTTAGAGTTCCTTGGACTGCTAGAAGATCCAATAAATCAGTACTTCAGGAAATCAAGAAAAACTGTTCACTTGAATGTATGATCATGAGGCTGAAGCTAAAATATTTTGACCATATCATGAAATGACAGGATTCCAGAGAAAACTTTGATGCTGGGAAAGATTAAAGGCATAAGAAGAAGCGACGACAGAGGCTGGGATGAATGGATGAAGTCACTGAAGCAATGAACATGAACTTGATGGAGCTCAATGAGGCAGTGAGTGAGAGATGTACCTGGCATGCTGTGGTCCATAGAGTCAGAGAGAGTCGAATGTGACTGAACGACTAAACAACAAGAAAACTTTTGGGACCTTTTCTGTACATTTCCCCAGTACTTAGGGTGTACTTCTAACCTGTTCACAATTCGATCACTTACAGGATAAATAATATGTTATTTACAGCAATACCTGTAACATGAAACACAATTTATATCCAAACTTACACAATATAAACAATGTATGTCCCACTGGGTTGCATAGGGCAGGAACTTATCATCTCAGGCTTAGGCACATTATCTAGCAAACTGTCTAGTCTTTGGGCATGACCACAAGTATCATAGGTACCCTGGCATTCTAAACCATACCATAGTATACTCCTAAACCAAAATACATATACTATTATAATCATATTCTAACCCAGGGAAGTTCCCAAATTCTACAATAGTAACAGTAAAGCTCTGGGCATGAAGAAATGGGTTGGCAAAGGGTCCCCCTGATCCTCTCAGAGAGAGAGAGAGAGAGATGTGTATAGATATATAGATAGATAGATAGATAGATAGATAGATAGTGCTGCCCTCCCAGTATAATATTTCACCAGCTGCCACTGGGTTCCCTACATATACATCATAATATTCAGTCAGGATAAATTTTACTCTACATTGAAATAAATACTGTATCGGTCCGAAAAAAATGAAAAAAGATAATACTCAAATATAAGCCGCACCTGTACAATTGGAGAGAAAAAGACTCTCAAAGTGATCAGCCATTGCAAGAAACAGGCTTTCTAATTACCATTGTAGCTTTTTTTGCAGGTTACAGGCTTTACAGGACGTTAGATTCACTAAAACCGTAAATCGCTATTCAATACCGCAGTCTCAAGCACGAAAATCGGCACCCTTAACTCGCAATCGCGCAAATCGGCAGTCATTTTGCGTTCGCGAATAGAAGCTGCATCCGTAACAAGCAAAGTTTGCAAAATCGGCAATGATTTTTTTTACGGTCGCGAATATAAGCCGCACCCGTAACTCGCAAGCTCAAAAATCGGAAAAAAGGTGCGGCTTATATTCGGACCAATACGGTATACACATGTTAAGCAATGGTTTTGTGCAATCAAATAAATGTGTAGTTATTTACATATTTTGGTTCCCTCTAATAATATATATGCACACATATTCATCCAGGGTCACCTGGAATCATCATAATAATACAGTATATAAATATTTAGTCAGTGTCTCACACAAACAAACACATATTAAGCCAAAGTTTCCTATAGACATATACAGGGAATAAGCCAGGGACCATTATAATATAAATATTCAACCATTAATTATCCAATATTTTTTTAATGTATGTTCAGTTAGGTTCACCTCTAATCATATGAATGTATACATATTCAGGTAGGGTCACCTATAATAGTTACATGGTTACATAGTGATTGAGATTGAATAAATACATTCAGTCCATCAAGTTCAAACTTTTTTTGATTCAGTGGAAGGCAAACAAAAAAAAAGGGAAAAAAAAAATCCTTTCTGGACCCCAGATACTGGCGATTGGATTCTTCTCTGGATCAATACTCCCTCAGTAATTATCCAGGATAACCCTGAATGCCCTTTTTATTAAAAAAAATATATCCAACCCCTTCGCTATTCCATACATTGTATATACCAGAGCCACCTCAAACTGACTTTCTACCAGTTCCCCTATCCCTCCTATTATTTGAAAATCTGACTTATCACTCCTTCCTACCTTACCAACTGTAATTTTCTTTGTGACCCTGATATTCCTTATCTGCTTTCCTTATCCAGATTTCTGCCTCTTCTACTCACTTTAGATTGTAAGTGGTGAGTTTACAATCATGTAAGGTGCTTTAAGAAAAAGCACTTGCTACATAAGATTCTAAGCTCAAAACAGGGCCCTTCATCTTTTCTTTTGCAGCTTGTTAATATTGTATTCTCCCCCCCCCCCCCCCCCCCCCCGCTTATTATCCCTTGTATAGCGCTGCGGAATATGCTGGCACGTTACAAATAAAAGTTAATAATAAAAAAAAAAAAGTGGTGCCCAAAGTTGTACTCTATATTCCAAATTAGGGCGTACTAGGGATTTGTATAGTGGCATAAGCAACTTGCTTCTATACCCTTCTTAATATATGCTAATATTGTATTTGCCTTTGCAGCTGCTGCTTGGCATTGAGCACTGTGTGGTTGTCCACAAGTACTCCCAATCCCTTTCTATATCTAATACCCCTAGAATTGCGCCCTTAAGATTATAAATTGCATGGCTATTTTTCCTTCAGAAAAGCAGAACTTTACATTTATTTGTATTAAATCTCATCTGCCATTTAGTTGCCCATTCTTCTAATTTATGCAAATCCCTTTGGAGGGAAAGTACATAATTTTTTGATTGAATTACCTTGCACAACTTAGTGTCATCAGCAAAAATGGAGATAATACTTTCCAGTCCTATTTCTAAGTCATTAATAAATATTTTAAAAAGGATACTGAACCCTGAGGAACCCCACTTACCACATTAGTCTCATCTGAGTATGTTCCATTTACAACAACCCTTTGTTTCCTGTATTTTAGCCAGCTCTCAATCTATGAACAGATATTTGCTGTAATTCATGTATCCCTTGGTTTACACAATAGTCTTCCATATGGCACTGTATTAAAAGCCTTTAGAAAATCCAAAAATACAACGTCCACTGAGTAGCCCTTGTTTAACATGACCTATACCTCATAAATCCGTGTTGACTCCTATGTATAATCTTGTTTAAATATAAATATTCTTGCATAATATCCCTTATTAACCATTCTAAAAGCTTCCCAACTACAGATGCGAGGCTTACAGGTCTATAATTACCCGTATTTGCTCTTGCTCACTTCTGAAATATAAGTATCACCTCTGCTCTTCTCTGACTACTACGCTTACAATCAGGCTTAATATACAGAAAAATCCCTCCTCCTCTTCTACCATTACCCCTATCTTTCCTAAATAGGTTATAACCATCCAGATTAACAGTCCAGTCACAAGATTCATCCCACCATGTTTCAGTGGTGTCTATCAAGTCCCGTTGTTCATGTATCACTAATAATTCTAACTCGCCCATTTTCACTGATAAGCTTCTGGCATTAACAAGCATACACCTAATGTTGCTATGACTCTGAAGTTTTGAAGTGCGTGCTACTGTATTTGAGTTACTTAGCAATACCTCCCTATTGTCTATAGTAACCCTCTCTCCTTCGTCACTTTCCCCCTCTACACTTTCTACCCCATTACTTTCAACTAGTCTCTTCCCCACCTACTAGTTTAAAAACTCCACCAGCTGTTCTACCATCCTTTCTCCTAGCACACCAGCTCCCTCTTCATTAAGGTGCAATCCATCGCTGCTATAGAGATTGTAACCAAGTGCAAAGACAGCCCAGTGCTCTAAAAACATAACACTATTCTTAATGCACCACATTTTTAGCCACACATTAACCACCCTAAGCTCCTTCTGTCTCTGTGGGCTAGCATGTGGCACTGGAAGTATCGTGGAAAATACTACCTTGGAGGTTCTTGTCTTAAGCTTATTTCCTAGTTCCCTAAAATAATTATTTAGGACACTCCATCTTCCACTAACTTTGTCATTAGTACCAACATGTACCAAGACCGCTGGTTCATTTTCAACACATCCCAACAATTTATCAACCCAATCCACAACATGCCGAACCCGACCACCAAGAATGTATACATATTCAGCCATGTTCACCTCTAATCATATAAATCTTTACATATTCCGGGAGGTTCTCTAATAATCAAATGAATGTATACATATTCAGTCATTTTCAGCTATAATTATAAACGCATACATATTTAATCAATCAGGGTCATCTATAATCATAATTCCTCCAGGGTGTCCTATTATTAGTTTCTAAATATATATTCAGCCAGGACTCCCTAAAATCATATACATTTACATATATTCACCAAGGGTCAACCATAATTATAACATAAACACATATATATTTACCAGGAACTATAATTTAAGAAATGTACACATATTCAGCAAAGGTAACCTAAAATTAGCATTACAGAATTAAAATGTACAGTCAGGATCTCTTATTATTGTAATATAAATATACTAGCAACTTGCCAGTCAAAAATTACGGCAATAAAATGTGAATCCTGGCAATGCTGTTTGCCACACAATGGGAGCCTCTCCCCCTCTACTTTACTGGCCTCGCCATGAGCGCCTACGGAGCTCATCACGGGCCTCGCAATGAGCACCTTTGGCGCTCATTGCAAATCTCTCCCTCTGTCTACTTCCTCTCTTGTGTCTCATTTCCCCCCTCCTCCTTATGTCTCCTTCCCCCCCTGTGTCTTTCCCCCCTGTCCCCCCGTGTATCTTTCTCCACCTGTCCCTTCCCTGTGTCTCTTGCACCCCTCTCCCTCCCCTTGGCCACTTGCCCCCTCTCCCTACCCTGTGTCTCTTTTCCCCCGTGTCTCTTTCCCCCATGTCTCTTCCCCCCTCCCTCATCTCTTTTTTCCCCATTTCCCTGCCCTGTGTCTCTTCCCCCTCCTCTCCCTTCCCTGTGTCTCTCCCCCTCCTCTCCTTCTCTTGTGTGTCTACCCCATCCTCTCCCACCCCTGTGTGTCCCCCCTCCCCTTTGTCTCTTCCACCCTCCTCTCTCTCCCCTGTTTGTCTTCTCCTCTGTGTCTCTTCCCCCTCCTCTCACTCCCCTGTGTCTCTTCTCCCTCCTCTCACTTCCCTGTGTCTCCCCCTGCTCTGCGTCTATCTCCCTCTCATTCCCCTGTGTCTCTCCCCCCTCCTCTCCCTCCCCTATGTGTCTACCCCCCTCCTCTCCGACCCCTGTGTCTCCCCCCTCCCCTGTGTCTCTTCCCCCTCCTCTCTCTCCCCTGTGTCTCTCCCCCCTCCTCTCACTCCTTTGTGTCTCACCCCTGCTCCTCTTACTCCCCTGTGTCTCTTCCCCCCTCCTCTCACTCCCCTCTGTCTCTTCCTTACATTCCTCTCACTCCCCTGTGTCTCTCCCCCCCACCTCTCACTCCCCTGTGTCTCTCCCCCCTCCTCCGTGTTTCTCCCCCTCTGTGTCTCCCCCCCTCTCATTCCCCTGTGTCTCCCCCCTCCTCTCACTCCCTTGTGTCTCTTCTCCCTCTACTCACTCTGCTTTATCTCTCCACCTCCTCTGTGTCTCTCTCCCCTCTCTTTCCCCTGTGTCTCTCCCCCATCCTCTCACTCCACTGTGTCTCTACCCCCCTCCTCGGTGTCTCCACCTCTCATTCCCCTGTGTCTCTCCTCCCCTCCCCTGTGTCTCTTCCCCCCTCGTCTCCCTTCCCTGTGTCTTTCCCCCTTCACTCCTTTGTATCTCTCCCCCTCCTCTCACTCCCCTGTGTCTTTCCCCTCTCCTCTCACTCCCCTGTGTCTCTCCCCCCTCCTCTTACTCCTTTGTGTCTTTCCTCCTCTCACTCCCCTGTGTCTCTCCCCCTCCTCTGTGTCTCTCCCCCTCTCATTCCCCTGTGTCTCTCCCCCCTCCTCTCACTCCCCTGTGTCTCTTCCCCCCTCTCTCACTCCCCTGTGTCTCTCCCCCCTCTTCTTTGTCTCTCCTCCCTCTCATTCCCCTGTGTCTCTCCCCCTTCCCCTGTGTCTCTTCCCCCCTCGTCTCCCTTCCCTGTGTCTCTCCCCCTCACTCCCCTGTGTCTCTCCCCCCCCCCTCCTCTCTCTCCTTTGTGTCTTTCCTCCACTCCTCTACACTACAGGAAACACATGGGAAGAGGAAGGGACACTGAACTCTCTACTGAGCTCTCTACAGTTTCTGAACTGCAGCATTACTTTTTTAAGCCAAAAAAAAGCATTTTAGAGGGGATTTTAAGGCCCAAAAAATGGGTGCCCCTCACAGGGAAGCTCCCCTAGGCAGCTATCTAGTTTCCCTGATCACATACCTTTAAACTGGGAAATGTTTCCCTCAAAAACATAAATCTGTCTCCACTTTTTTTTCTATAGCCTTCACAAAATCCTTCATGAGTCCTAGTTATATTGAATCAAAAATTATAAATATCATAAAAATGTGACATGATCTTTATGACACATATATGAACCAGCAATGCAAAATTAACAAAATACAGTTTGTTTCATAAATGTTACTAAGACCATGTCAATTATTGTATCCCACAACAGAAATGAAAATGTCTTTATCGTAAATTGAACGAGCCTGCCTTAGTTGCATGGGTCATTGTGCCTGCTCTAGTTGTATGGGTCATTGTGTGGACAACCAAGGCTATCTGGACATTCCAAGCACAGTCACACAACACACATGTCACAAGCGCCTTGTACATCCAGTACAACACATTGTTTTTTTTATCTCAGAATGGACACAAGAAAGTCACATAGGACATCTAATTTTATATTACTGTGACAGGTTTAATTTGTGTTTCAAATACACTAAAACTGTTAACAAGGTTAAGGAGAAGCATATTTCTTAGAATGTCTTGCTAGAACAAAAGGTCACCCTCGAAAACAAGAAATACTCATAAATATGACTCAATGCAAGAAAACAAGTGAGAATGTACATTCTGTAAGATTAACACCTTCATCCCCTTCTGGATCACTACCTGGTCTTTGTGAAGGGGCTTGAGTACTTCAATGAAGCTGTGAGCTATACCATTTAGGGTCACCCAAGATGGGCAGAGAGGTCACTGGAGAAGGAACTGGCAACCCACTACAGCATCTTTGCCAAGATAACCTTATGGATAGGCACAAGAGGAGACATAATAAATGTGCCTGGTATGCTGCAGTCCATAGGGTCATGGAGAGTCGGACATAGATACCCAGTGATATTATATACCTAGAAAAATCAGGAACATTCCACATTCCTTTAACAAAATAATGGCTCAAGTCTCTTTCACATTCTATACCCTTTTTCCTATTCACAAGTTTAATCTTCCATCAGAGTATATTTTGAATGGACCTTTTCATTAAAGAGACTGATGGATACTGAGCAGCAAAATTAAGTAGAACAGGTATAAAAACTTTTTTTCATTCAAAGCTCTTTTCCATGTTTTATCATTGTTTTTAAATGCTGCAATTTTAGCTTTTCAGCACTCAGATTGTTTATTAACCCTGAATCATAGAGAGTCTGGCTGCACCCCAGGACTTATTAAACATAAATTCCTGAAAGGACTATAAATTACAAGCTCCTTTTAAATGTTTGTATATTGCAATAACCCATCTCACTTTTTTCTCTTCGAGGTTGTGTGTGTGTCTGCGTCGTTAAGTTGTGTTCGTCTCTTCATGACCTCATGGACCGTAACACATAATGCTGATCCACTTGGTATTCATGATACTGGAGTGGGTTGCCAGTAAGTTCTTCAGTGGGCCACAGCATACCGCTTCTGGTATTCCTGGGTGGTCTCCCATCCAAGCATTGCTGCAGGGTAGTGTAAATTCTTGGTTTCTTAACAGGACTTAAACCCTGGTTGCAGCAGTGAAAGCACTGAATCTTAACCACTGGACCACCAGGGAACCCCACTTTGAGGTTATAATGTCTTAATAACCCAAATAAATAAGCAGACATTCTTATTGCAGCATACAGAGTATATTATTATTTCAGTGAGTTTGTGATTTCTAGTCCTTTCAGAACGTGCTAGAGAAGACGTCTTGAGGTGTAAGTGGGTTATACACAATTTTAAAAATGTAAAAGATTCAGATAGTTTTTTTTACTTGAATTCTTGTGCCTCTAGTGCCGTGTTTGATGATGTAGATCAGTATTGATAATTCCATGTCCTTATGCATTTTTATGTAATAATAGCAATAAACAGGACAGGATTTAATCTCTCTGCTTTCCTAAGCTAGTTTTCAAACACCCAGGTGGGAAGAAAATAAAGAGATGTGCAAAAATGAAAGGGACAGCAGGGGCATAGGAACTGGAGGTATGAGGGGAACAACCCCCCCCCCCCCATAATAAATGAATAGGAGACACAAACAATAGCAAAGTAAAACTCAATCCTGCATTACAAGATTATGGAGCAGTATGTCTTTCCCATGAAATCTTTGGCACATAATTATTATTATATATATAACTTTGAATTATATTGGATGGGGCTAGGGGCATTGAGAAAGAAACAAACAAAGAAACAAGCAAAAAAAAGTTTTTAGGGGCACTGCAGCCATGGGGCCCCCCTTAGCAGAGCCCTGTTGCACCCGGTGCACCAGCTTTAAGTTTCAACCTTGCTTCCTCTCCTGGGGTTGAATTATCCCCCCCCCCCAGGTTTTTTTGGGGTCCTATGCCCATGGATGAGAAAGAAGAATAGAAGAGGAGGTACAATATGTCAAGTTGGACTTTATAAAAAACTAATTTTTAAAAAGCAGCTAAAACAAAATAAGTTTTAAACACAGTACATAGATGTATATACAGAGCAAGCGCAATAAGTCATGCTAAATGGAAAAAGCAGTTACTTATTTACTACTATGCTCATCAAGAAATCAATGTATTCATCTTCTATAGAGGATCATGTCATCATGTTATTGTAATGTTAGTTTTTTCCTTTGTTAATTTGTTTATTTTTTTATGGTTTGTTTATATTATAAACAATTGTTTAAACTGTCCCCACTGTCAAGATTGTTATCATGAAATATATGGAGAATGGATGTATAATATGTGTATAACGAATACAATGAGGCAACTCACACAAAACAAAAATGGTAACTAATATACATCACTCAAACAGTAAGAAACCAAAGCACCAAACACACAAATAACATTATATGTAAAGTTACCGGAGCTACTTTCATAGAAAGAAGAGATAATGGATGATCTGAATTAAGACAATAATATTTCTTATAAATAATAAAACCCATACATATCAAATTATATATCCAATTATATATGTGTTTGCATTGTTCAGTCGTGCCTGACTCTCTGTGACCTCATGGACCACAACACACCATGCAGATTCGCTTGGTATTTATGGCAGAGATACTGGAGTGCGCTGCAAGCTCCTTCTCCAGTGGGCCACAGCATACAGCTTCCTAGGTGGTCTCCCATCCAAGTACTGACCATGCCCAATCCTGCATGACTTCAGGGTGGTGTGACCTCTTGGTTCCCTGACTGGAATTGAACCCAGGTCACAGCAGTGAAAGCACTGAATCCTCCCTGGACCACCAGGGAACCCCTCTTCATATATATTCCAACCTTGGCTTTGCATTATAGCTGTTTAAAACAGCATGCATAAGCTTAAAGGAAGCCATATTTGATGATGGCTACTGAATGAAGAGCGAGGCATTTGTGGGCACATTTGTGTGCCCCAGCTCAAGTTCCCATAATGCAGTGTAATAACTGTTTTTCTTGGAACTCTGAGCTGGAAGCAGGTTTTTTTAGCTTGCTTTAGACATTCAAATGTGAACACAGATGTACTATTTATTTACTGTACTACTGTATGGTGGAGGGCTTCTATCGCTATTTTGCCCATCATATTATAAATGATTGTTGTGGTGAACTACCTACTCATAATTTCCACAACACGGGCTGAGATCCCGCTCCATGCTGATGATAGCCAGTAAGCTTGAAACAGCTGTACATGGATAGGATACTCAGCCTGTGTTTATTCCAACCTTGGCTTTGCATTAAAGCTGTGTAATACAGCATGCATAAGCTTAAAGGAAACCATGTTTGATGATGGCTACGGAATGAAGAGCGAGGCATTTGTGGGCATATTTGTGTGTCCCGGCTCAACTTCCCAGAATGCAGTGTAATAACTGTTTTTTCTCGGAACTCTGGGCTGGAAGCAGGTTTTTTAACTTGCTTTAGACATTCAAATGTGAACCCAGATGTACTTTTTATTTACTGTACTACTATATATATATATATATATATATATATATATATATATATATATATATATACAGAGATCAACAACTCTGGATTGCTAAAGTAAGCAAAAACAGATACAAAACTACTCACAAAACCAATTGGGGTATCACAGACTTATATAGGGAACATCAAAATGGGTAACTATGAAGAAGTTGGTTGGATATGATTAAATTCATTGGTGTATCCTATATAATTAATCTTGAAGTTGGATACATAGAAAAAATGGTCCCTACTAAACCTCACACCCAGTGGTGGAGCTAGAGAATGGAGGGCCCTGGTGCAAAAAAGTGTTTGGCCCCCAGAGAGTTGTAAACAATGGTTTGCGCTGGGCACCACCGGAACCAAACCACTCAGTGCTGCTCCCCCAGACCCCTTCCCATAAAAGCAAACTTTCCCAAGATCCTTAACCATTGATGCTCTACCCCACACATATATAAGCATCACCCCCACACAGCACCCACACCTCTTAGTATCCATCCCCACCCAGTCCTTGTCAGCAACCAACCCCATTTCAGCATCCATCCTCAAACAGCACCAAACCCCTCTCAAAACCCATCCTTATCTCCTTTCTTCCTCCCTCATAGAACTCACCCCCTTTAATTTGCTGCCACTTTGTAGCCCTTGCTCTTTTACCTTCTTCCATGATACACATCCTCAGTGCGCTGAAATACTCCACATTGCCAGCTCTTGGAGCTTCAGTAGATATGCTCTTATTTAAACAGGCCATGGTGGGATGGGTTGTGGTGGGGGGCCCCTACACTAAAAAAAATGAAATGCAAACAATTTAAAAAAAAATTACACAGCACTTGCCACCCCCCAGAGGAGGGCCCTGGTGCAGTGCACCACCTGCCCATGCTCACACATTCAATTTATATCAAAGAGGATTGTAGCTTAAAACACTGTGCTGTTTTGTTTCTTCAATAGAAATATCACCAGAGGCCATGAACAGTAAATTGAACCAGTGTTCATGTGTCATGTGGTAAAAGGACTGAGATGGACGAGGACTGGATATGACTTCCCCCTATGGAGAACAGGAGGAAGCCACAAAGACTGTACATTGCTCACCAACGAAATAGGGGTTAGTAAATTTGACATGAGAATAGGTTAATTTGTTGCATCAATTAGCATACTAAGCCCCTCTGTACTATGCATGTAAACCTTAAAAATGAGTTAGTGAGCAACACGTTTTAGAATATTCAAAGAATTCCAGAAGCGACAAATCCCCAGTAGTTAATTATTATACACTAAAAACCAACAAGAGAGCTGTATTTAACAAAAGTGCTGTATCCACAAGATTATATTGAACTATAGATATAGGGCCTTATTAAATTAGCCCTCGTAGTTCCCTCAGTCCTTGCAATAGACAGTTTTTTGCTGTTTGAGAGGACCGATTCCCCAATACGTCCCTCGCAGCCTACTTTGCAAGATTACACCGAAAAAATGACAGAGAATAGGCTCCAAAAGAGCAACGTAGTAAAACGCAGCCATATATCTATGAGGTGAATCTCGCACCTCGGAAGAATCCCTACGGGAACAAAAAAGTGCCAGCAAGGGATCCTAAAACCTCTACATGCTGCTTTGGAGCAGCCCGATACCACCGTGTGATGCTCCCCCCTGCTCCCTAAACACATCCCCATGCTGCAGGGGTCCCTATAGAGACGCGCTTTGGGATTATTTTAAATAAAGATTGACAGGTGCGTTAGCCAATCAGGGTGGGATTTTGGGGTGTATCCCATCCTGATTGGCTTACACATTGACGACTTCTGATTGGCTGAACTTGATAGACAGCTTTTTCAGCCAATCAGAAGCCGCCATTGTCAATTTCCTTCCGGACTAAGGCTCTGGGAGGGTCATTAGTGTCGGGCCGTTATTTTTTTATTTATTTTTTTAGAGCGCGGATGGTTCCAGGGTCCAGCCGGGGCTGAAGAGGAGGAGGCCAGGGACATCGTGGGGAGGTAAGTTGAATGTCTATTTATATGTTTATATTTTTATTTGATTTTGTGTGTATATGTTGTAGTCATGTTATGTGTTTTTTTTAACAGGGCCGCGCCGGCGAAGAAAAGAAGAAGGATAAGACATGCTGGAAAGGTGAGTAGAATATTTAGAATGTGTATAATGTTTATTTATTTTATGTTATGTTTATGTAAAAAAAAATTTTTTACCCCTAGTTGGTGATCTGAAGGGACATCTCAAAGGTAAGTGGTCTTAATTGTTTTATTTTAGCTTAGAATTAGGGTTTGTGTATGTAGTTAGGATTTTAATCATTTTATTTTAGCTTAGAATTAGGGTTTGTGTATGTAGTTAGGATTTTAATTATTTTAGCTTAGAATTAGGCTTTGTGTATGTAGTTAGGATTTTAATTATTTTATTTTAGCTTAGTATTATGGTTTCTGGATGTAGTTAGGATTTATTGTATATTAGGTAGATAGGGGGATGTATTTGATATAGTTAGGATTTATTGTATATTAAATAGATTGTATGTTAGATAGATAGGGGGTATTTTATTTGTATTGTATGTATTGTATGTAATGTATTGTATGTATTGTAATGTATTGTATGTATTGTATTGTATGTATTGTATTGTGTATGTCTGTCTTTCCCTTTCAGGTGTGTAATTTTTATTTTCTGTAGTGGGGGGTGGGGGGTTGTAATGTATTTTTTTATTTTCTGTAACTTATGTTTCTTTATTTTTGGTGACTTAGGTTTTTTTTATTTTCTGTAATGTATTTTTTTTATTTTTGGTGACTTAAGTTTTTTTATTTTCTGTAATGTAGGCTTTTTTATTTTTTGTGACAGGTTTTTAATTTTGTGTAATGTCGTTTTTTTATTGTTGGTGACAGGTTTTTTTATTTTCTGTAATGTATTTTTTTTATTTTTTGTGACAGTTTTTTTAATTTTCTGTAAGGTAGGTGTTTTTTATTTTTTGTAATTAGAGTGGTGGGGGGTTATTAGGGGGTAGGTAGTGTAGGTAGGTAGTGTAAGTGTTAATAGATTAGTGTAGAGGGGGGTTAGTTTAGATTTAATGGTTTATTGGGGGTTATAGTGTAGTGTTTGTAGTTAGTGTCATGATGGTCCTTGTGGATCGTCATAGCACTTATGTGGTTAATGTTAGGGTTTTAACAGCCCCATAAGGGTCATCATATACCCTTATGGGACTGATGGGGTTCAATAGAGGCTTATGGGGGTCTGTATTGACACCCATGAGTGACGGGGTTAATTAAGGGCTTATGGAGGTCTGTATTGACCCCCATGAGTGATGGGGTTAATTAAGGGATTATGGGGGTCTGTATTGACCCCCATAAGTGACAGGGTTAATTTAGGGCTTATATGGTCTGTATTGACCCCCATGAGTGACAAGGTTAATTAAGGTTTATGGGGGTCTGTATTGACTCCCATGAGTGATGGGATTAATTAAGGGCTTATGGGGGTCTGTATTGACCCCCATGAGTGACAGGGTAAATTAAGGTTTATGGGGGTCTGTATTGACCCCCATGGAGGACAGGGTTAATTAAGGTTTATGGTGGTCTGTATTGACCCCCATGAGTGACGGGGTTAATTAAGAGCTTATGGGGGTCTGTATGCACCCCCATGAGTGACAGGGTTAATTAAGAGCTTATGGGGGTCTATATTGACCGCCATGAGTGACAGGGTTAATTAAGGGCTTATGGGGGTCTGTATTGACCCCCATGAGTGTCAAGGTTATTTATGGGCTTATGTGGGTCTTTATTGACCCCCATGAGTTATAGGGTTAATTATTGGCTTATAGTGGTCTGTATTGACCCCAATGAGTTATAGGGTTAATTTTTGGCTTATGGGGGTCTGTATTGACCCCCATGAGTGATGGTGTTAATTAAGGGATTATGGGGGTCTGTATTGACCCCCATAAGTGACAGGGTTAATTTAGGGCTTATATGGTCTGTATTGACCCCCATGAGTGACAAGGTTAATTAAGGTTTATGGGGGTCTGTATTGACTCCCATGAGTGATGGGATTAATTAAGGGCTTATGGGGGTCTGCATTGACCCCCATGAGTGACAGGGTAAATTAAGGTTTATGGGGGTCTGTATTGACCCCCATGGATGACAGGGTTAATTAAGGTTTATGGTGGTCTGTATTGACCCCCATGAGTGACGGGGTTAATGAAGAGCTTATGGGGGTCTATATGCACCCCCATGAGTGACAGGGTTAATTAAGAGCTTATGGGGGTCTATATTGACCGCCATGAGTGACAGGGTTAATTAAGGGCTTATGGGGGTCTGTATTGACCCCCATGAGTGACAGGGTTAATGAAGGGCTTATGGGGGTCTATATTGACCCCCATGAGTGCCAATGTTATTTATGGGCTTATGTGGGTCTTTATTGACCCCCATGAGTTATAGGGTTAATTATTGGCTTATAGTGGTCTGTATTGACCCCAATGAGTTATAGGGTTAATTTTTGGCTTATGGGGGTCTGTATTGACCCCCATGAGTTATGGGGTTAATTAAGTGCTTATGGGGGTCTGTATTGACCCCCATGAGTTATGGGGTTAATTTTAGTTGCCTGGGGTTAATATTTTTTAGTGTGAGTCCTTTCAGGACCTTTCCGGTCCTTTAAGGACCCGCGAGGCGGGAAATTAAAAAATTTAAATGCAGCATGGTCACGATCGGTGCCGATTGGGGACCCCCACTTCAAGGGGTTAATGTGGGATGCTGTGGGGGTCCTTATGGACCACCTGCAGCAAGGGGTTAATGTGGGTACACTTCGATGGTCCCAATGGGGACCCCCAGCATAGAGGGGGGTTAATTTTAGGTGCTGCGGCCGGGATTATTATTAGTGTGCAGTGGGCCCTTTAAGGAGCCGCGGGGGGGGGATTTTAAATTTTTAAATGCAGGGGGGGCCTGATCTATGGTGATCGGGGACCCCCGCTGCAAGGGGTTAATGTGGGGGGGCTGCAGGGGTCCCTATAGGGATCCCTGCAGCATGGGGATGTGTATGGGGAGCAGGGGGAGCCTCACACGGCTTTCTCGGGCAGCTCGGAGGCAGCACATAGAGGCTTTAGGATCCCTTGCTAGTACTTTTTGTGCCCGTTGGGATTCTTCCGAGATGCGAGATTGACCTCATAGATTTATGGCTGCGTAGCTCTCTCGGAGCCTATTCTCGGCATTTCTATTCTCCTATTCTCCCATTTTTCAGAGTCATCTCGCAAAGCAGGCTGCGAGGGATTCGGTCCTTGCAAACAGCAAAACAAAATGCCTTTTGCAGGACCGAGAGAACTACGAGGGAGAATTTAATGAGGCCCTAAGTGTCTTGTAAGAACTCCCGTACCTACAAGTCAGACATGACATGATCCTATGGACGCCATGTAATCTGGCTCACAATCTTGCAGCTACTAAGCAGGTGTGACAAGACTCACCCTTTTCTCTATAAGACTGTAAAGTATGGCCCTATCTAGGCTTCTACTTGACCAAGCCCACAATGGTGGTGACCCTTTAATTTAAGTTTTTCCAGGCTTATTTTATAAACAGTATTTATCACACAGCCAACACAATGTAGCAACCTATTAACAACAGTGACTTATGTGATAACTATAGGTTGGGTAGTGATGGTCAGTAACGCTAAGAAAACAGAACAATCTCTTGCCATGGCCCTTGAGTGGTGTGTGCTTAGATACTGTACACTGTAGTTACTTCTCACACCTGCTAATGCTTAGCAAACATCTTAAAGTGATCATTGATGGGAACAGCAAACAGCAGCTGGGACTTTCACATTGTACAACCACTTAGGTCATATCAATGTCTGAACATTATCTGTGTATGACAAGGTCTTGCAATACAAATATGGACTTGGACAGCATTTTGTACAATTAGCCTATTTTAAATTACACTGTATTTTTTAATCATTTCACCTTTTTCTCTCCCTAAGCTTTTGTTTGTCTGAAATATGACAGTGGTGCATCATAGTAATATAGTAACATAGTAACTGAGGATGAAAAAAGACTATTCGTCCTTTAACTTCAACCTTTTAAAAATCCTCTGATCCTTGTATTATGTGAATTAATTGTTTATTGTTAATTGTTAACTGATCCAGTAAAGCTTATGTCTAGGTTATAATCACTAAGCTGACAGCTTACTCACCAGTAATGTGAGCCCCCTCCAATTTATTTCTTATTCTACAAATTATTTAATAAAGTGTGTAGTGTAGAGATATCTCCATTGTGACACAGCTTTAATAAAATCGTATAAATACTAGAGAAAATTCATTAGTGACTATTTTTTTTTTACATTCTAAAACAATATTGTCCTTTATTGGTAATGAGCCAGCATGGCCCCCATGCAAACTGGGCGGTGTCAATTTTGATACAGCAGTAAATCGTCTGTAGGAGCTTTATTCCCCTATATTACACATCTATGTTAATCTTTAGCACCCCCACATTACGGCACTCAGCCCACATCCTCAACTCAAAGGCTAATCCGCAAGAGATTTCAGTGTAGGGAGTACCCAAACCAAGCTTTACGGATGAAACATGGCTCTAGGAACCAATAGAAAATGATCATGATTATTAGTGAGTACAAGCGCCAATACCTTCGGCAAGAAACCATTAGATTTATATATAAAAATATATCATTTTTTAATTATTTATATTTTGTGAAAATAAATAGATGTGACAATTGTATTTATGGACTAAATATATATGAATGTGTTTATTTTGTGTTTATATATTATATATATTATGTATATAAAGACAATACATTAGAGCATTTGTTCAAAGTCCACGTGACTTCTTGACATGCATTAACCCTTTGAGTACTGGGTTGTGTGTTACCCTTGATGTTGCATAATGAAATGGACATAATAATTCAATATCATATGTTTTAATTACACATCTGTTGATATTGGAGTGTGAAATATCAAATGATGATAAAAAGTCATATTTTTTTCTTGTTTTTCACTGCTATACTGTCTCTTTAACTGCTGCTGTGCAACTCAGCAATGTTTTTAAAAATACTTACGAGTTGTCTTTGGTATTTCTTTCAGTTTTTTGCAGTTATGGCACTGCCCCGGTTTGCGACTGATCCCTAAAATCATATTAGCATAGGGTCTTGGTGTAAAAATCTAATGGAGGAACTTATAATCTTTTAGCAGTGCTAAAATCAATGAAGATGTGTGCCATGCTTTTCAGCTTTGTTGAGCCACAATCACTCGTAGCAGTTTCCTCGGAATGTTTACGGCATGTGGGAATAGTATAGTTAGGTAGTATTTACTTTGTTATTATACCCCTTGCGATAGAAGGGATTAGCATAGGGCCCATATTCCGTAGCGCTATATAGGGGTTAAGTACAAGGAAAATACTATTTTAACATATTGCAAAAGAATGGAGGGCCCTGTCATTGAGCTCAAAACATAGAGCTTTCTCCAACGCACCAACACAAGATTGAAAAGGATGTTGCCTATTTTTAAATGTAAATCTTCAAAATAGTACATTTAAAAAAATGACCACTGTGTCCTAATAATTGCCAGCTAGTTGTTAAGAACCAGTTTGCTCGATTTTCTCACACCTGCTCCACTCCCACCTTATCTTATTATTAACGTTTTTTGCTGCCAAGTCTAGTTACAATCTCAAAAGGATAAGTGCATTTCAAAACAACAGCTTTATATATATATATATATATATATATATATATATATATATATATATATATATATATATATATACAAGTTTCTAGTACAGTAAAATGTTTACTTCCTTCTGGATTGAATTTTTTATTTCGAACTTAAAATGTCAAAACCTGAAGAAAACAATCTTTACTTGCTTACATTTTCCAAGAAGAATTGTTTCAGCTCAATACTAAATGGTATAATTGTATATATTAAGATTAGATAAAACAAAGCGAAGAGCAAAAAGGTAGCAAATTTTGCAATTTTATTCTTTATAAAATTAGAAAAAAAAAAGAAATAGAAAAAAAAGAAGCAATAGAAAAGAAGAAGAATCTTAAAAAAACATATTTTAACTCTTAAGAGTAACAATATATCCCACACCCAAAGAAATTAAATAAAATTATGTGATTCTTGCATGTTGGCCTAAAAAAAGACTTCTATGGTTATTTAGGCATCTAAAAAATTAGTATTTAAAGAAAATAGTGTTAAGCTTTTAAAACTTACACATGAGCTTTAGTGATTTAGCAGATCTGTTTTGTTCACCCCTATATATCCCTTTCTGGATCGCTACCTCATGGCTTGTGTACTTCAGTGAATTGGTGAGATATACCATGTAAGGTCACCAAACTGGGTGGGTCATAACAGAGAGGTCAGATAAATCGAGGTACATTGGAGAATGAGCTGGCAACCCGTTCCAGTATCTTTGGCAAGAAAAACACAACCAGACACAAGATTTGCCTGGAGTGCTGCGGTCCATACTTTCACAGAGAGTCGGACATAACTGAAAGACTAATTAAAACATGCAGTGTCCAGGCAGTAAGAGCAGATCTGTCCAGGAGGTTGTAGTAGAATTTCTACTATTTATACAAGGCCGGTCTCTTTGCATGCAGTGGCCGCTATATGCAATGAGGCGGGTAAATGCTCTTTTCATATATGCTTCCTAGGCTTATACGCTTCCTGCCACTGGGGACCTAATAGGCCACAGAGATAAGCAGATGTATCTGAACATGCATTGCTAAAATGTAACTGTATTAAAATAAATATTGAATGATTTTCTTCAAATACTGACTTAGTTTGCTAGGCATGTATTTAAAAACAAAACTGAAATACTATTCAAATGACCACTACAGTGACCCTGTATGTATATGGCAGCAGGTGAACTTCATGAATACTTTTGTTATAAAAACAACTTTATTTAATGAAAAATATTTTAAGCATAATCTGAACAGTATTTGAGAGATGTAAGACACGCCACCCACATGGTATGTAAAATATGGTTAAAATGGAAGGTGAACACAACTATACGGTTCTGGAGGGATAAGGCTGTTTGGCTCAGTATGGATTGAATGTGAGACAACAAGATATCTGTTTCCTTGTTCTGGTCTATTGTTTGTGAATTATCATACCATTATAAACATGGACTAATGAGAGAATGGTTCAAGATCGGGAGAGAATCGCAGCAAGGTTGTATATTTTCACCATATTTATTCAACTTATATGCAGAGTACATTATGTGTAAGGCCGGACTGGATAAACCCAAAGCTGAAATCAATATCAATGGGAGAAATATTACAACCTCAGATACGCCGATGATATTACTCTGATGGCTGAAAGTGAGAAAGAACTAAAGGACTTATTGGTGATGGTAAAAGAAGAGAGTGCAAGAGTTGCCCTGCTGCTCAATGATAAAAATACAAAGATCATGGCAAACGGCAATCTCAGTTCCTGGGGAATAGACAGGGAAGAAGTGGAAGCAGTGACAGATTTTTTTTTCCTGGGCACCAAGATATCTTCAGATGGTGACTGCAGTCATGGAATTAATTGCTTCTGGGGAGGAAAGCTATGGCAAGTCTGGACAAGCTATTAAAAAATAAAAATTTTACACTATCAACAAAAGGGCTGCAAAGTTAGAACTTGTATTCCCAGTAGTAACATATGGATGTGAGAGCTGGGCCATAAAGAAGGCTGAGCATTGTAGAATTGACACGTTTGAATTGTGGTGTTGGAGAAAACTGCTTAGAGCCCCTGCAAGAAGACCCAGTCAATCAATATTTCTGGAAATGAAGCCAAACTGAGCACTGGAAGGTTTGATCATGAGGATAAAGCTCATATATTTTGTCCATATCATGAGAAGACAGGATTCCCTAGAGAAGACTCTAATGGTGGGAATGATTGAAGGCACAAGAAGAAGTGGGAAGCAGAAGCGGATATGGATAGGTGAAGTAATTGAAGCAATGAACATGAGCATAATGGAGCTCATAGTCGTAGTGGCTGACCAATGTGCCTGGACTAAAAGACTAAACAAAAACAACAGCTCATGTGAAAAGATTTATAGCAACTTTCTAATAAAACGGCTAGAAATTCCAACAGTCGTTGCAAAGACAACTGCAATTAATCTAAAATGTGACTCCCATTCACAAGATTAGTGTGATCTTTCAACAACTAAGTAAAGAATGTTTAGAATTTAAAACTATTGTTATTTATATTTGTGCCACATTTGTATGTAAATGATGTTGTTTTTCTACATGCATATAAATGCAATTAAATAGCTAATTATAAATATCTAATGTCTAGACAAAGTTATGTATTGTTTTGCATTGTCTCCTGACAAGTACTTAATTATTCAAGGTCGAATCAAAAGGTGAATGTTCTCTTATTCAAGGAGATTATTTAAATTATACTACTATCAAGATTCAGCAGTAAAATACAGTATATTGTTTTACTGCAAAATCTAAATAACAGGGTAACACTGCACTGGTTTGCTAAAATAATTGTATACATGTCAATGTATTTATGGTATATTCCATATATTTGCTCTTAACAGATTAATTCCACCAAAGCTGATGTACCTCTAGACAGCTGCTTATTCTTCTTAGAAACTCATCCTGCAAACCTTACCCATCCAAATAGTATTCTATGACAAGTTTCTCTAGTAAATACTTAAATAAAACATATACGGTATGCACAAGTAATATATATATATTTGTATTGTAAAACAAAATATATGTCTGTCATAATCATGCTTTCTTTGGGGTGTTCGCAAATTAGCAATGAAAATCGGACAAAACCTACTGGTAAAATGTAAATTTCACTCCAATTTTCCCTAAAAATGTGTTTAATGGGCACTTGTGTGGTGGATCATTTGTATTGGTTTAATGTACATATTTTATATATTTACATAGAACTATGTTTGCACATTTGTGTATACTGGCACTGTATGACATGTTATATTAAAGCGAATGGTACTACTAGGAAACATACTATACTTTAAGGAATGGGTGAACAACCGGGAGACTTGATCCAAGAGTGTAGGCAATCCCTGGTGGTCCAGTGGTCAGGATTCGGTGCTTTCACCCATGGGACCTGGGATCGATTCCAAGTCAGGGAACGAAGAGGTCACACCAACTTGAAGCTAAGCAGGGTATCATGTGGGCCAATGGAGAAGGAACTGGAAACTCATGCCAGTATATCTGCCATTAATACCAATGGACCAGCATGACCATGGATATAAAGATGTCCTGGTATGTTATGGACCATAAGGTCACACAAAAAAACAATCCACTCACACTGCTAACAGCTGGAAAAACATCAAAAAGAGTCTGATGAGATTGGGGAGCAGGGAAGATAGAGGCACATTGAAAAGATAGAGGCTTAGTTCTGGAAAAAAAATCTCCAATATTTTAATATTGCGCACATCGCCAAAATATAATACTTTATTTCATGTTTAATTTCCGTCCAAAGTCCTACGGGCTTGGAGGTCATTCATTAACTCGTTATTTTAAGCCGGTAGGAAAAAATAGAGGTTGGATTCCAAAGTCCTACGGGCGTGGAGGTTGAAGCCCATAGAACTTTGGTTGGAAAATAAACATGAAATAAAGTATTTTATTTTGGCGATGTGCGAGCTTGAGAATGTTGTGCTTTTAATTATAATGTCACCCATTGTGTTCCCCATCATTTACAGTGCTGAATTGATTTTATATTTGATTTTAAAGTGCTCCGATTTGTCAGTAAACTCTTTGCGAGATCTCCATGGTCCTAGTAACCTGTGGTTTGATATTTGCCATTTGCGGGCTTGAAGGAGGGGAAATCGGAGCAATTGATTAGCGATTTGTGATTTTAGCGGCCGCAACCCTTGCAGCCATGAAAGATCAAAGGCTTGGAGGGAAGTAACTTGCAATTTTAAGAATCTAAACGGATCCCATCTAGCAGCAAGTAACCCAATTGGAGCCAGCAATTGAATAGCAAAGTAACTTGTGACCTCCATTAAGGGGCCCGGATCTCAAGATCGGAGCTATTGAATGAGGCTGATAGATTTCTGACCCCAGTCTAAGATGATGTCTAGCCTGTGGAGAACCTGTACCAAACCAAAAATATTTCCCCTCTGACCAACCGAACCTAGGTCCCCCCAATGAATATGTATCTCTTCAATGCAAGAAAATTTAAAATGTTAAAACGTTATCTCTAGCAGCTCCGTTATTTATTAAATCTGACACTAATCATCGAGAAAGCAATACGAAATCCATTTCTACTTCAATGTATCACTACCCTGCAGTAACAATACTTTTGACACATGGCTTGCTTAAGATGAGTTCTCACTGCTAGGCGCGCACATACTGTTTTGTCTCAGCACTGGCCCAGCGCAAAATCTCATAAAGCTGTTTCTCCTGCGGTGGAATGATGATATTGGAATTCAGACAAAGGCATGGATGCCTAAAATAATAAAAAACTAACATTAATTTAGAAAATATATATCCAGCTTGACAATTTTACAGAGTTTGGTACAGATACAGAATCTACCTCCTGCTACCTCCCTGAAGGAGTTGGACCCTCTGACCCAGTGTGTATCTGTTACTGAAAGTCTATCAATGGGTTTCTTGCATTTGTTTTGCATTTTAAAGGTGACAAAATATATTACAAAATGTCGAACCCACTATGATGCTTTTTTTGACTACTGGGACAAAAGAAGCTTTTGACTATAAATATGTAATTCTAGTATTTTCTAAACTCTTTCCTTCACATTTTCATGTGTTTCCTTCACATTAAGTGGCATATGAGAACCAATTGATTGTCTGCTCATTTTTCTAACTACATAGGCTGATTAGAGGAACATTGACAAATGAGACTGTTCGACCATGTACAAATATAATAGTCAAAACACTGTACAGAAAGAAAACACACTTTGCGTCAACAAAGGGTATAATTAAGTAGAAATAAGTAATAACACTAGTTTTGAATTAGAAGAAATATACATTTTGACTACTGAACAGTGGAGGCATCTATGATACCTTGGTGAGATTGTATGTGAGACGGGTATTTATATTTCTGAGGGCAGGGCTTGTATTTATTGATGCAATTGTGCTTATAAGCAGGCGGTTATATCTAGGGGCATAAAAACTGGGGGGGGGGGCAAATCCCTCCCAGATTAAGTGAATCAGGGACTAAAAAATAGCAAAAATAAACTTAATCATGCTATGGAGCTGTCTGCCTTTCCCATGAAAGCTATATCTTTTCATGTGACAACACTGAAGAAATGACCCTCTGCTACAATGTAAAGTAGTAAGTGTACGGCCTGTATAACAGCGTAAATTTGCTGTCCCCTCAAAATAACTCAACACACAGCCATTAATGTCTAAACCGTTGGCAACAAAAGTGAGTACACCCCTAAGTAGTAATGTCCAAATTGGGCCCATAGTGTCAATATTTTGTGTGGCCACCATTATTTTCTAGCACTGCCTTAACCCTCATGGGCATGGAGTTCACCAGAGCTTCACAGGTTGGCACCGGAGTCCTCTTCCACTCCTCCATGATGACATCACAGAGCTGGTGGATGTTAGAGACCTTGCACTCCCCCACCTTAAATTTGAGGATGCCCCACAGATGCTCAATAGGGTTTAGGTCTGGAGACATGCTTGGCCAGTCCATCACCTTTACCTTCAACTTCTTTAGCAAGGCAGTGGTCGCCTTGAAGGTGTGTTTGGGATCGTTATCATGTTTGAATGGTGGGAGTGGCATGGTCTCTGCCTGCATGAGTGCTGCCAGCACTGGAGAGCTACCGTTCATTGAGGCAACTATGAATGCGTGATCCCCTCCCTTCGGAGTCTGGGCCGCAGGGCAGTATTCCAACATGATAATGACCCCAAACACACCTCCAAGACAATCACTGCCTTGCTAAAGAAGCTGAGGGTAAGGGTGAGGGACTGACCAAGCATGTCACCAGACCTAAACCCTATTGAGCATCTGTGGGGCATCCTCAAAGGAAGGTGGGGGAGTGCAACGTCTCTAACATCAACTAGCGCTGTGATGTCATTATGGAGAAGTAGAAGAGAACTCCAGTTGCAACTTATGAAGCTCTGTGAACTCCATGCCCATGAGGGTTAAGGCAGTGCTGGAACATAATGGTTGGATTACACCCACCCTAAACCAGACCCCCCCCCCCCCTCAGATTTCTTTGGGCTCCTACGCCTCCTACACCCATGGTTATATCAATTTTAATTAGATGCAATTATCTATTACTATATTATGAAATAATGCAGTAATTAAAAAATAGGCAGACAGGTCTTACCAACCCTAAAATGTTGCTGCCTTAAGCCTGGGCCTCATAGGCCCAGGCATAAATTCACCACTACATTTCATTAGCTCTTTATTTGTTTGAGTCATATACATAAAGAGAGCTCTTCTTTTAAGCGGGGGTTACGTTCTTCAAAAACAGTACATATCTCAAAAAGGATAAATGTAAATTGTTAATTTACCTTGTTCATTAATACATGTACTATTTTATACATATAATGTACTCACTAATGTACTCATAAATACAGGAAAAAATTATAATGAAAAAACAACAATCAAGATATCTTTAAAATGACATTTGTGACGAAGTGCCCTTCGCCACTTTGTCTTGGAGAGGACTGTTTGCCAGCCTCCTGCCCTGCGACTATGGCCCTGGTACATATTGCCCTTCAAACACAGTATTCGGCCATACCAGAGTGTATGTCACTCATTCTGGCCCTTTACATACAGGGGGGTCATTCGGTACTTGCCCTGTGTGAACCATGATACCACAGATAGCTATGCCATGGAACCAAAGTCTTTCTGCATAGGAAAATAAAGTATTTAAATGCCGGTCCATAGTCAAAAGGCAGGAGGCTGGCAAACAGTCCTCTCCAAGACAAAGTGGCGAAGGGCACTTCGTCACAACATTTATTCTATAAAACAGACTGTATTTTTTTATTTAACTGTTATATAATCAGTGCATTGCATATCATTCTGATTTTATATCCATTTATTTTACATATACTGTAGACGTAAATAATATGGCTCAAGGCTATAGAAGAATTTGATTATAAAGGGCTTGTAAATTTCTGTTGTGGCATCTTCCACTCCACCTCCTATCAGTTGTCATTTGGGGTGGGGCTTAACCAGGGTAAAACTGGAGCAATTATCTGAACATGAGTAATGAAAGTGTGATGTCAACAAAGTATTGTCACAAGTATCTGAAAATAACAGTAAAATAACAAAAAAATATTCTTTATTTTCAACCCCAGATAAGGTGGAGTCGAAGTTGCCTAGACAATTTTTTTTGCGTAGTTTAGTCGTTTCCTAGTCTCCGTGACCCCTTAGACTGTAATACACCAGGCACATCTTTATGTCCATGGTCATGCTGATCCACTTGTTATTCATGGCAGAGATACAGTCACTTCTCCAGTGGGCCACAGCTTACAGCTCTTGGTATTCCTAGGTGGTCTCCCATCCAAGTGCAGACCAGGCACAACCCTGCATGGCTTCAGGGCGGTGTAACCTCTTGGTTTTAAACCCAGGTCGACAATGGTGAAAGCAGCAAATCACAACCACTGGACCACCAGGGAACCACTAGCCAATTTACAAGACCTTAAAAATAAATTTCTCTTAAAACCTTTGCGTTCAGCATTTAGCAGTGTTATTTATTTACTTCTGCAATCACAATAAGCTGATATAAAATCACTTTTACACGTAAGACACTGTACAGTGGTCCTTTAACACATGACAGCTGAGGAGAGAGGCTCCTGGGAGTCGCGGTCATCAAAGTCAGAGAATAAAGCTGATAATGGAGATGGAGATGAGGTATTAGTGTGAGGGACATGAGCTGATAAGGTTGGAGACACAAGCAGTGGCGAGGGTATAGAAGAATCAGCTGTGAGACAACATTAAGTCTGAAGATGACCAAATGTTGATGAGGTAATTCTTTGTTGTCAGATGTCGGATCAACTTCCAAGTGTTTTGAGAAGTATGAATTTTCTTGGCTGTCATTTTCTTTTCGTGCTTCTTTCTTTGTAACGCTATTTAGCCAACAACATATTCCAATTCACTTTTGAGTTACATTCACTATTCAGACCGCAAAGGGTGCAAAAGCTGGCCTGCTGCTCAATGTTAGAAATATGAAGATCAAGGCAAACAGCAATCTCAGTTCCTGGCAAATAGATGGGTAGGAAATGGAGGCAAGTAGGCTCCAAGGTCTCAGCAGATGGTGACTGAGGTCATGAAATTAAAATACTTTTGCTTCTGGGAAGGAAAGCTATGGCAAGTCTGGACAAGCTATTAAGAAGCAAAGATATGATGCTTTCAACACAGTTGAACTATGGTATTCTCACTAGTAACATGCAATGTGAGTGCTGAACCATAAAGAAGGCTGATTGCAGTAGAATTGATGACTTTGAATTGTGGTGTTGGAGAAAAACAGCTTAGAGTTCTTTGGACTGCAAGAAGATCCAATCAATCAGCATTACAGGAAATGAAACAAAACTGTTCACTGGAAGGTTTGATAACGCTAAAGCTCAAATATGTTGGCCATATCATAAGAAGACAGGATAAGGGACTTTTTGCACTTGCAGTTGTCCATGGATGTATACTTTCATTTTCCATTTCAGTACTGTCTTTAATGGTGTGAATAGTGCTTTCCTCTTAAACCAAGCATGCAATAAATATCTGCTTAAATGTTCTCCTCTGTGCAGAAGCTGGAATATGTTTAATTTTATATCACCTTTGATTGTGTTTCTTTCCTTTTTAGCTTTAGGCTCCTGAGGTGAAGCAGATGTGTTTGTTCCAGGCAGGGTTGTTGGCTCTGCAGATTCAGCTTCATTGTCCCACGCATGGTTGATGACTTGGCAGTTCCAGGTGTTCCAGGCATAAATGATGACTCTGCAGCTGCAGATGAGGCAGAAACTATTGTTCAGTGATGGTTGATGGCTCTGCAACTCCAGATGGTGCAGAAACTCTTGTTCAGTGATGGTTGATGGCTCTGCAACTCCAGATGAGGCAAAAACGCTTGTTCAGTAATGGTTGATGGCTCTGCAACTCCAGATGAGGCAAAAACTCTTGTTCAGTGATGGTTGATGTCTCTGCAACTCCAGATGAGGCAAAAACTCTTGTTCAGTGATGGTTGATGGCTCTGCAGTGCCAGATGAGGCAGAAACACTTTTTCAGTGATGATTGATGGCTCTGCAACTCCAGATGAGGCAGAAACGCTTGTTCAGTAATGGTTGATGGCTCTGCAACTCCAGATGAGGCAGAAACTCTTGTTCAGTGGTGGTTGATGGCTCTGCAACTTTAGATGAGGCAGAAACTCTTGTTCAGTGATGGTTGATGGCTCTGCAGTGCCAGATGAGGCAGAAACGATTGTTCGGTGATGGTTGATGGCTCTGCAGTGCCAGATGAGGCAGAAACTCTTGTTCAGTGATGGTTGATGGCTCTGCAGTGCCAGATGAGGCAGAAACACTTGTTCAGTGATGATTGATGGCTCTGCAACTCCAGATGAGGCAGAAACGCTTGTTCAGTAATGGTTGATGGCTCTGCAACTCCAGATGAGGCAGAAACTCTTGTTCAGTGGTGGTTGATGGCTCTGCAACTTTAGATGAGGCAGAAACTCTTGTTCAGTGATGGTTGATGGCTCTGCAGTGCCAGATGAGGCAGAAACGATTGTTCGGTGATGGTTGATGGCTCTGCAGTGCCAGATGAGGCAGAAACTCTTGTTCAGTGATGGTTGATGGCTCTGCAGTGCCAGATGAGGCAGAAACACTTGTTCAGTGATGATTGATGGCTCTGCAACTCCAGATGAGGCAGAAACTCTTGTTCAGTGATGGTTGATGGCTCTGCAGTGCCAGATGAGGCAGAAACGCTTGTTCAGTGATGGTTGTTGTCTCTGCAGATTCAGTTTCATTGTTGCACGCATGGTTGATGTCTTGGCAGTTCCAGGTGCTCCAGGCATGAATGATGGCTCTGCAGCTGCAGATGAGGCAGACACTCTTGTTCAGTGTTGGTTGATGACTCTGCAGTGCCAGAGGTAGAAGATAGTGTTCGAGGCATTTCTGAGCTCTAAAACTTTGCCTTGCTTCCAGATGAATGTAGCCGAACTTAGTAACTGGATTTTTCCAACAACAGCCCTCGTAAATTAATTTTTGGTTAATTCAACAAACATATTATTGTAAAAACATCAAAAACAAAAAGTCAAAAAGTCAAAAACATATAAAACAAGAGATACCTGTAATGGGAATAACCTGTAATCTTTTTATTATTCGATTCAAGAGAGACAGGACTTAATACACTAAATTATTGGGCAATATAATATATTCACTCTCACTGTATTGAAGAATTATCGCAATCCTGTTCTATAATATCAGTGAATGCGAATGGTATGAAAGTAATCTGAAGTCAGAAATGGCATTCCTTACATGTATGATTTTCTCATTGCCCAATAATGTAAATGTCTCTTGTATATTTATTTTCTGCAATAGGCAGAAAACTGGACTTCATACAGTCCAGTTTCTCTTGTATATTTCAGCACATAAATAAATTGATTATTTGTTGTGTTTGAGCTGAATAATAAAGAGATAACAGAATATTCCCATTATACAGTGCCTTGCAACAGTATTCACTCCCCTTGACTTTTTACCTATTTTGTTTCATTACAGCCTTAAGATGAATGTTTTGTTGATTTGAATTTTATGTGATGGATCAGAACACAATAGTTTAAGTTGGTGAAACTGGTCAGAGTTGAGGGAAAGATGGATGGTGCTTAATACAGGGATATTCTTGAGCAAAACCTGTACCACTCTGTGCGTGATTTGAGGCTAGGACGGAGGTTCACCTTCCAGCAGGACAATGACCCCAAACACACTGCTAAAGCAACACTTGAGTGGTTTAAGAGGAAACATGTAAATGTGTTGGAATGGTCTAGTCAAAGCCAAGACCTCAATCCAATAGAAAATCTGTGGTCAGACTTAAAGATTGCTGTTCACAAGCACAAACCATCCAACTTGAAGGAGCTGGAACAGTTTTGCAAGGAGGAATGGGTAAAAATCCCAGTGGTAAGATGTGGCAAGCTCATAGAGACTTATCCAAAGCGACTTGGGGCTGTGATTGCTGCAAAAGGCGGCTCTACAAAGTATTGACTTTAGGGGGTGAATAGTTATGCACATTGACTTTTTCTGTTATTTTGTCCTATTTGTTGTTTCCTTCACACAAAAAAAAACATCTTCAAAGTTGTGGGCATGTTCTGTAAATCAAATGATGCAAATCCTCAAACAATCCATGTTAATTCTAGGTTGTGAGGCAACAAAACACGAAAAATGCCAAGGGGGTGAATACTTTTGCAAGGAACTGTATATACGACTCAAATAAATACATATTTATAGTGTGAAATGTGATAGTGTAAGGTGAGAATATGGTTCAAGCACCAATGTGATACACTTTTAGCTAATACATTAAAATTTTCATTTAAATGAAATATCATATGACTGAAACAAACAAACAAATGAGCACATTTATTCATCATATAGATTATTGCATACTCGCCAAAGTGAAATGTGTAGACAGTTAAAAACCCTGATGCCTTTGTCTGAGTTTTTAACTATCTGTACTTGTTACTTATGAGAATGTGAATACGTTGATTATGTTTGTTATGACGTTGGTCCCTCTTTTTTTTATTTCCCTTCTTCTGAGCCTTTTTCTGGGTTTGAATCAGTTCTGAAGATCCCTTTGTTTTCCCTGATTGTTGGTTATTCCTTTTGGGAACAATATTTGGACTGAAATGGACTTTTCTATTTCCCAAATGTTTGGAGATTATACATACAACAATTGCTTTTGATTTTTCATTTATACTATCATGTTATCCTATGTAACGGAGTTGGAACACGAATCCAATATGTCCGCTGGTATACGGTAAAATATCCAAGAAGCACTACAGTCTCACCATCCATCCCCAACCTCCCATATTGGACGACACTCAATTGGGAGTCAAAAGAATACTGACTTTATTTTGTTATGTGCAGAAATATATATACACATCTCTTCCCACAGGCAATACACATCCCCCATAGTTGGCCACACAATACACATAGAGGGACAATAGGTGGGTCACACCTCCCTAACCTGGCTACTTTGATACAATCAGACATTGATTAGATCATCCTTCTTTGTTCTTATGTCTGATCATGAAAACACTTTACACAATAGACTTCCTTATCTTATGAGGAGTCTCTGTAATAGGATTATCTATTATGCCAAGGTCTGCAATAGTCTGGGCTAATATTCTGCAGAGCATAAACCAACATCCTTACAGTATAACAGGAGGATCATATTTTAACCATAATAATTAAATAACCATAAAACAGGGTAAAACAGTGATGTGTTCCGTTACATCCTAATTTCAAGATTATCTACTAGAAAATAATGATTATTGTAAATTTTTTTACATTTTACGTATTGTAGCTATATGTCTACTAGCGACTTGCCCGTCAAAAAATGACGGCAATAAGATTGTAAGGCAGGTAATGTTGTTTGTGTGCGAAATTAATTTTCTTGGTGTTTTAAGATCTTTCGGATCTTATTGCGAGCCTCGCGCTGAGCGCCTTTGGCGCTCATTGCGTGGCTTGCAATGAGCGCATTCGGCGCTCATTGCGAGGCTCTTGGTTATTTGTGTGCTATGAGCAGCATTTTGGTGTTTTTTTTTGGTATGGCAATGAATAATTAATAAAATAAGAAATTAATATACTTTACCTATTGTGAAGTCACATATGCAGCATTCTGTTGAAAAGCTGGCAATCTGTTTTCATGTTGCTGCAGCATCAGGGCTGTGTAGCTGCAGTGTAAGTGTCATAAATGTGTGCAGTGTGTAGTGTAATAGTGTACGTGCGCGAGGCAAATCCTTTAGGGTAGTTGTGTACTTCCGGATTGTATAAGTTAGTGTTGTAAAATGTCGCCTAATGTATAGTATGCGGCTGTGACTGATTTTGCGTCCTTGTTTTCGGATGTCGTCCCACTTTTTCGGAAAATCCGTAGGTGTTTGGTGGTGTTTTGCATTTTTAGGGTCCTTTAGCCTTGTTCGGCAGCCAATTTTTCTCTCACTTAGGTGATTTTCGGGTTTCTAAACTCAGAAACGTGGACTTAAATCGAGGTGTAACTTCACTTGCAGAGGTCTTGGGTGCCCCCCTTGCTGTGGGTAAGCTTTTTATGTGTTTGTTGTGTGTATTTATTGTGTTTCTAATGTTTTTCTGGTTGCGCAGGTTGCGTCCGTGTATTCGGATCTCGTACGTCTTTTTCGGAATATCCGTAGGTGTTTGGTGGTGTTTTGTGTCTTTAGAGTCCTGTAGCCTCGTTTTCATTTTTTTCAGCTGCCATTTTTTCCTCTTGCTTAGGGGATTTTCGGGTGTCTAAACTCTTTTATTTTGAGTTAAATTGAGGGGTAACTTCAGTTTTCGAGGTCCTGGGTGCCCCCCTTACTCTATGTAAACTTTTTATGTATTTATTGTGTGTATTTATTGTGTTTTTCATGTTTTCATGTGCGCGGGATTCGAGCGGTAAGATTGTATTTTTGCGAGGTCGTAATGGGTTGTAACGCGTCTCGTATTTTTGTGTCATAAGTCCAAAAATTTTGCGAGGTCCGCAGTTGCTGGCAACTGCCAGCAACTGCGGCCCTTGGTTCGCGAGGGCTGAAGGCTCACTACGCGAGCCCCAGCGTTAGCAACAACTCGCCTTTTCACAACTGTATATGTGATTTTTATTCCCCACAATAATTTGTTAAAGGGACTTTGTCCAGCACATGTTTTTTATTGCTTATTTTCTATTAAATATCAGATGAGCCCACTAAGAACATAAATATTCTTTAGAATTTACAACTATTTGTGGTCAAATCTTTTCCTTGCATGTGGTAGTTTGAGGTGTGGCCTAAACTACAGTAGCTTATGCCTGATTAGAGGGCCAAAAATGTCATAAAGGATCAATTTACGAGTTTCGAGAAGGCATTCTTTATGCGGCTGCGACATCCAAATTTCTATAGACCCATCTTTTTGGTGATGTTTGTAGGTGTATGGTTCCTGAAGACGAAGATGGTGGTTGCCATTCTTATCTGGAAAGAGTTGCCATTGTAGAAGTAAGGTTTGAGACCTAGTTCAGTGACTAGGAGTTGGACATTTCATGAAAGTTTAATTAGTAAGTTGCACTTCATTGATGGTTAGTAATGGATGATGGTCCAACTTGGATTATAGTTTGACTGTTGGCTGAGAAATAATTTTATATCTTTAGTAGAGTAGTAATGGATTAGTACTGGGGTGTTTTTGGGACTGATTTTGTATCTGTGAATGGTGAGGGTAAAGTGGTCCTGGTGGAACTAAAGGTTTGTTTTCATGAGGTGTATGGGTTGTGAAGGAGAGGTCTTGAATTCACTAGGATGTTGGAATCTGTAAAATTCTAAATTTCTGGCTAAGAGTAGTGTAAGGGAGATGTCTTGATCAATTGTGTTTGATGCTGGAAGAGAAGCAAAAATCCTAAATATAGGTCTATCTATTGGAAGTCTATAACATCTAGGTTGTTGGTGAGCGTTTAATCCTTTAAGGAACAACTTAATCGGAAGTGTTGACATGAAGAAGTAGTGTATATGGAATTCCTTCAAGAGACAATATTGGATTCCTGTTTGATATGTTTTTATGGTATTGCTGGATAGATAAAGGGTGGAGTGACAGTGAGTTGTAAATGCTAAGATAATTGGAAGATTGTAGTTGGTTTTGATGTGGTGGCTCAAGGTAAATTGATTGAAGATAAACCATGTTCTGTTATAATTTTTGTCTAGTATTCAAAGTGAGTTCATAGTGTTGTGAGCTGCAGAAATAAGTTCAGTTATAGCTGGAAGATCATCTTGAAATGTGCAGTAAGGAACTCTGAGCCTAGCTAGTTTATTTTCTGAAAGACTGGCATCCATTTTCTGGATATCTAGATTTATACCTAGGAATTTTACTTTATAAATAGGACCTTCAGTTTTGTCTGTTACATAAGAATTATTAAGTTCAAAAGTTTTCTTTAAGCTGCAAGGCTCTGAAACCGATTTTTCAAAAGGCAGAATGTCATCTAAACAGTGGATTACAATAAGCAACTTGTGTTCAGAAGGATCCAATATAGGCTTTCAATGAAAGTGGCAAACATTTTTGGACTTATTTTGGACCTGAAGGTGTGGCTATTGGCAAAATAATTATCGTTTTTGTCATTTGATTTCCCAACTCTGAGTCTATGGGAAGCTGTTTAAAAGTGTCTTGGATACAGATTTTTGTTAACCAGGTTCTCGGACCAACACGAACGATGTGTCTTATAGCATTGCCAATACAGGAATATTGGAGCAAAAATACTACAGAAGGGATAAGCAAATTTATGTGGGGTATACTGTGGTTATGAGGTGATGATAGATTGATCACTAATATTTTTTTTAGAGAATGTTTTCATGTAGTACTGATCTGATTGATTCACAAAATAGCAAAGGGGAAAGAGGTCCTATGGTGTATCCTTTTCGAATCCTGCTGGCTATGAGATTTTTAATAACCTCAGGTTACTTTATAGCCATTAGAAGTTTATCAATGTGAAGGTTCCCGGAGGCAATGTTATAACTGCTATGCAAAAATTTATTTGAAAAAAATAATATTAAGTAGTTTAGAGATGCATAAGGGGTGATTGTGAAGGTGATAGCCAAGAGAATATTAGAATGGGGCAGATGGTCTTTGAATGGGCCTTGTGGTATACTACTCAAACCTGAAACAATCGGCATCCTCTGAAGATGCACCCTTTTGAGTAAAAATGATTGCAGATTAGGTGAGCTCACAAACAGTATATGGTACAGCCTAGTTGATCTTTCTTCAGGCCATGATAAGTGGGCAGCTGTGGGTTACTGAATTCCTTGACTGTTTAGTTCTTTAATGAGTTTGTGTACATTTCACTGATGGAGGTCTGGTCAGGATTGAAGCAGCTTTTGAAACAGCGCTCTCAGTAAAATCTAAGACGATGTCTGTTTAAAAAGAAAAAATAGGTTATTGGCATGAAGTGGGTCAAAGATTGGTGAGTCTGAAAAGCTACTGAGATCGACTGTGAAATCTGGGCTATGACTTGGTCTGTAACAAAAGGAAGAAATAAGAAGTTTTATGCAGGGAAGGTTAAGCTAAGAGAGGGAAAGGTTTCATTCAAATGGTCTGGAATGGATCTAGCTTTGGCAGGATGTCAGGGAATTGAGTTGAGTTCATGGTAAGAGTGAATTAATTCCCTTTGTCAAATGAAAGCATAGCAATTTGGTCCTTGAATGAAGACCTGGAAAGGCATGTGCAAGAAAAGTAGAGTATGGGTAGTTCTAGGCTATGGCAAGATAGATAGGTTCTGGAAAGTATGATAGATAGTAAAGCTAGGGAAAGGAAGGAAAGTTATATGGACCAATGCTTTGACTAACAAGAGGAGATCAATATAAATCCTCTGGTGGTTTGCTTGGTTATAAATCAGCATCAGACAAGTATTGCACAATTTAGGAAATTAGAATACATGGCTTGAGAGTGATAGTGAGTAGAAGATATTAAGATTGGAGGACTGTTCACTGAGTAATGGATGAATCTAGGTAATGCGACATTGAGGACAAGCTGTAATAGACAGTAATGTGTAAACCTATGATTAATAGTGTAGTATTTTGACTGGAAATGGTAAGTGTTATAACTTGTGGACCTGTTGAGAGTATTCTGTAATGAGATATATTGTATTAATTGTGGTTAAGTTTTGCTTGTGGATTAAATGTTTTTGTTCCTGTACATCAGGTACACAGAGCATTTGAAGTGGCTAGTGGAAACATAGATAGACATCAAAGCGCCTATGGCAGTGGTAATTTATGCATGACAGGTAAGAAATGAAGCCTAGGACGTATTATTATATGAGTTTAATGGGCTATTGTGTTTTTGTAAAGGTAATTGTATGGTAAATTTTCATGTAGATGACAGAAATTTAAAGTTGCATATATTTCATTTGTGAACATTGTTTTGCTTCTGTATTAATAGCATTGTGTATAACGGGCGTGCTAAAGCGGGATCCATAAATCATATCTAAATAGTTGTATTTACAGTAGTATTCTCGTGAGATGTGTTATACATACACCAAGATTGAATTTCTATGAGACAAATATATACAGCCTTTTCTTGTAAGTAGTGATGTCGCAAACATCAAATTTTCGGTTCGCGAACAGCAAACCCGAACTTCCATCAAATGTTCGTGAACGTGCGAACACGGCGAACCGCCATAGACTTCAATGGGGAGGCGAATTTCAAAACCCACAGGGACTCTTTCTGGCCACAATTGTGATGGGAAAGTTGTTTCAAGTAGACTAACACCTGGACTGTGGCATGCCGGAGGATCCATGTCAAAACTCCCACGGAAAATTACATAGTTGATGCAGAGTCTGGTTTTAAGCCATAAAGGGCATAAATCACCTAACATTCCTAAATTGTTTGGAATAACATGCTTTAAAACATCAGGTATGATGTTGTATCGATCAGGTAGTGTAAGGGTTACACCCGCTTCACAGTAACAGACCAATCTCCCCGTTTAATGCACCGCAAACAACCGCAAACAGTCCCTTTGCACAACCGCAAACTCCCCATTTGCACAAGGTTGGATACCAAGCTAGCCATGTCCTCACTGATGTCATTGAAGGTCTCTTCCTCCACCCAGCCACCAAGGGTCCCCGAAAGGTGACAACAAGCCCCCTGGGACGCCTGCTGTGTTTGGTCTTCCACCTCCTCAAAGCCACCTTCCTCCTCTGACTCCTCTTCTTCACTCCCAGAGTCTGGGGACTTCCACTGCCCAGCATGGATTATTATACACAGGTCAGAGTCTGGGGGCTTCCACTGCCCAGCATGGAAGATTATACACAGGTCAGAGTCTGGGGGCTTCCACTGCCCAGCATGGAAGATTATACACAGGTCAGAGTCTGGGGGCTTCCACTGACAAGCATGGAAGATTATACACAGGTCAGAGTCTGGGGGCTTCCACTGCCCAGCATGGAAGATTATACACAGGTCAGAGTCTGGGGGCTTCCACTGCCCAGCATGGAAGATTATACACAGGTCAGAATTTCGGTGTCTTCGACTGCACAGCATGGAAGATTACTGTTAAGTAGTACTATTCCTATCGGTTTAATCCCTGTTACGTCCACTATCAGGGGACGTGTATATGGCATGGATTTTTGGAAGCGGGAGATGGAAAAAGATGCTTGGTCGGTCCTCCCACTTCAAATTTGGGGCACTGCGCGTGCAATCTAAGGTGCCACCAGATATGAGTGTCACTGTGCACTGGCAAAAGTTGGCAGAGTAGATAGGCTTCACACACACGCCTGTAGGCAGGCAATTGCTATTCAATCTATTACAGTCAAAAAAGTGTTGTTTTATGTCACTGAGAACAATATAAGCTGTGAGCCTGACACAGGCAGGCAACTGAAATTAGATTACGGGAAAAAAATGGTTGTTTTCAATGTATGTTACACCACCAGGTATGAGTAGTGAAAATAAGCACAATATAAGCTGTTAGGTGTTAGCCTGTCACACACACACGCTGGCAGGCAGGCATAGATTACACACAAAAAAATTATAAAATAAAATAAATAAAATAAATGATGTTCAAAGTTTCCTCAATGATAAAGTATAGGGGGCAAACAGAAAAGCGCATGTGTTCGCCGTTCACGGCGGACGCGAACATGTGAAAATCGCCGCAAATAGTTCTCCGGCGAACTGTTTGGGACATCACTACTTGTAAGTAAATAAAACTTAAATACAGGATCTTGGCAGTAACGCTCTTTAGTTTTGTATGTGTATTTTATGTACTAGAGTGGGTGACTAAGTCATGTCTAAATGCGAATGTGTGCAAAGCCATTTAAAACAATTTATATACACATGCTAGAAATGCTGCATCCAGTGTAATAAGTTATACATATGCCAGAATTGAATGCCCTATGGGACAAATATAAACAGCCTTGTTCTGTAAATGGATAAAAAATATGATACACAGAAAAAAACTGGAGTTTTACTGCTGTGCTCCTGTATTTAATAATATAATTTAATGTGTGCGCTAGAGGAGGTCACATAAGTCATGTCTAATGTAAATGTCTGCAAGCCATAAAAAACAATTTAAATTCATATGCTTGAAATGCATGAGCAAGCAAGGCAAAAGAGGGTAGGGTGGGGTGCAGAGGGTAGAGATGGAGAGAACAGAAAAGACAGGAGAAGGGGAACTCACCAACCAGTGCACAGATGATGGAGGGATGAAACCCCATGGGAAGCGAGAGATAGGACAACAGCAGAGAAACTGAGACAGTGACTTGTGGGGAAGCTGAGCTGTGCCTTGGGTTAAAGCTCGTCCCATGTGCGACTGATAAGGGAACTTAAAATAACGAGTTGAGTTGAATTTTCTTTTTATGCTTAAAAAAACTAAGAGCCCAATTCAATTGAGCTTTCGCATGTTACTGTAACCCGTAAGTGAGGTCGCAAGTTAATTTGCTATTCAATCGGCGTCTTTTTGCGGGCTCCAAACAGGTTACGAGTTACGGTCTTGAAAAAATTGTGCTGTTTAAACCCATAACTTACAGCCTCCCAAAGCCTTTCACTTTCACAAGAGTTATAATCGCTGAAATCGCAAATCGCTTTTCAATTGCTCAATTTCCCCAAGGCTGCAAATGTTTTCACACCCGTAAATGGCAAAAGAAGGAGAAAATTCTACGAGTGCTTGAGAGGACCTGCAAGAGGGTTAAACACCTATTTGTAGCACTGTAAATGCAAATAAAAAATCAATACTGCACTGTAAATAACGGGGAAACTAATGAAAGACATTAGAATCAATTGCACAACAGTCTCAAGCTCGCAAATCGGCAGTATAAAACATTTATTTTTATTTTTCATTTCGGGGTTAAATCAATCTCGGGTATCAATGAGTTAATACATATCAGGCCACCCGTATGGACTAGAACAGTTTTGGCATTCTTTTTCATAATTTTTTATTTTGCCGGTTTGCGAGTCTGATCACATATTCTAATTGATTGACATGTGACCTCCATGCTTTACTGACGTAATAATAACAGTCTCATTTTCTATTGCTGATTCGAAATGGGAGGTTACGGTCTTGCTTAATTGATCATTTTCCCGCCCTGAACTGCATGGCTTACGGAGTCGGCTTTGGGCCAGTAACTTGCGGGCTCGAGCAATTGAATAGATCCGGATTCAGAGACGAACAGGAGCCTGCAACACACACATAGAGCTACGGCCTACAATGATCGAGTTGCAGGCTTGCAATTGAATCGGGCCCTAAGAATTTACGTTTTCCTATAATACCTGCATAAATTAGAGTATGTTTTTCCTTCATTATGCTTTTCATTCACAGACATATCTGTCAATAGGCACATTTCACGGACTATTGGTATTTTTACTCTCAAACACAGTACTCTGTGGCACAACAGTAGAAATTTGGTGTGTTCAGTTGCACCCAAGAAATGTACTGTCTCAGGAGTGTTGCACAAATAAATCTTTGAGTAACAATTTAACGCATACAACAATTAAAGGGACTCTGTCATCCAAAGATAAAGCTTTAAATACTTAAAGAGCACAACATTTTTATTAGCAATTAAGTGAACCATTCCTGAGATATTTAGAATTATGCAAATGAGTTACTCCAGAATACTAGTTATCTGCTTTCATATGCTAATTAGTACCACAGTCTTCTTGTCTGTCTTTGTTACTGGCCAAAAGAATGCCTCCAAATATTATCGTAGAGTTAGATCCCCTACCATATCCATATCAAGCACTCTAAATCGCAAATTACATACAGGCCCTGTACACATAGATCTGAAGATCCCAGGAATGATTTAGTGTAGAGAAAAATAGTGAATACAATGTATAGACAGTAATCTGTACTCTTTAATATGAAACCAACTTGTTTTAGGGGCGATACAATCAATTAAAAAGAGAAATAGGAGGGTTTAGCAATAGCAATATTTCTATACACAATATGCTAAAAAACAAAGCAGGAAAAACATCAGCTAATGATACTTCATTTTCAAAAAGCGAAGTATCATTTTCCAGCTGAGTTTTTGTCTCCACACCAATAAGGTCATTAAGGTGAGTGGGGACTGGCAGAGTGACAGGTCTAAAGGGTTTTAAGAGTAGCTAAATAAATCCTAATTGACTGCCCCAACAGCAGAATCTGCCTGCCAAGGAAAACCTATTTGAAATAAGTATCGGGCTAATGGAGATCACTGTTTTGATTGTATACTTTGTGTCTGAAAATTAAGCATATGCCTGCTAGACAATGCCATCTCCCTCCACTGACCTTAGAG
This sequence comes from Discoglossus pictus, assembly GCA_027410445.1. NCBI lineage: Eukaryota > Metazoa > Chordata > Amphibia > Anura > Alytidae > Discoglossus > Discoglossus pictus. The sequence goes on from CM050171.1 coordinate 115,362,216, forward strand.
AATATCAGCATCTGTGTTTGAACTTTGTGTCACGGACCTCTTTTTCTCTGCCTGAGTGTTGGGCCATTGAGCACAGTCTGCTTGACTCCAGCAATGGATTATCTGCATAAACACCCCAATTTAATATTAGTGTATTCTGTGTTATGTTTAAACTGTGACTGAGTGATCAGAGTGGGATTAAAACAGGGTGTGCTGAGTCTGCAGTGATCAGATACCTCTATTGTACTGCTATCTGTTCTGGTCCATTGTTAAAAAATTAAGTTAATCCCATCTAATATGTGCTAGAGACGGCAGGATGTGTATTGGAGATTAAGCCTATTGCTCTCAGGAAGCGTTAGACCCCATGTGGAATTTATCTCTTGTGTATGTCTGCCACCCCCTTTCATTGCTGTGCTGTGTACACCCCCTCTGTATCTATCCCCTATAAACGCTGCTGTAATTTAAAAAGATAAATCAGTTTACTCAGAGACATATAGAAGTTATATGGTCTCTTTATTTTGTTCCTGGTGGCTGAGATACTGAACATATCTCCACCCTCTAAGTAACCTGTCCTGGTCACTACGACAGGAAGGTTTCTGGCACTCCTGGAAGTGCTGAGTCCTGATGGAGAGACTCTGACTGTAACAGAAGCCAGATATCAGGGTGCTGGTGCCGAGATTTCAAAGAACCCAGTGGTCCTTGTGGGTAGGTAACCTGTAGTCTATAGCAGGTGGCTCTGGGCTTGTATAGCCCCTACTCACGGATTGTCACACTTTTAAAATAAGTTTGACTGCTGTTTTTTTTTTAAATCATGTATGAATTTTATTATTGATCAACATCTAATTAGAACATCTTGCTCCTGTTGTTGGACCATTATATGGATCATTTACACACTTCCCCTTCCTCTTGCTTCCTCTTTCTCCCATCAATTCCCTTCTATATTACAACTTTTTCTTCGCATTTATAAAATAATGATTGTGTGGCCCTTGGCCTTCTTATGAAATGGTTTTACTGCCACTCCTTTAGGAGTGCCCATGTTTTTATGCTCCACTTGTCCATGTCAGGTTATCTACAGTGATAAAGACACTATTTGTAGATGACAAGCCTTTATAAAATGAGAATCATTCTGTCATGTCAATGAATTGTGTTTGTCAGATTTGCAGCTAAAGTCGACACTATGTGAACATGAGCTTCCTACTGTTTTGAAACACCAGATTTTGCTTGAATATTTTACCACATAAATCCCTGAGGTTCTTCGGCTTTTAACACCTTGTCTAATAATGAAGTCTTTGAAACATATGGCACATCTCCCGATCGGCAGCTAAGCGATAGAAAAAAGGCAGAAAATCTATTTTATAAAACTGAAAGAAAAGCATTGCCTGGAACAAAGTGAAAATCATTTATATACATGAATATAATATATGAATTGAAGCTTTCAGAATTTATATAAATATATAGATAAGAACATCCAGGGCATCATACACTCTTCAGACTTTGAAAAGGGAATGGTCATTGGCTTTTGGGCCAAGGGTGTAAGTATTTCTGAAACAGCGCAGTTTGTAAACTGTTCGCGTGTTGCTGTGGTTAAGGTGCTCTATGGCTGGACAAATGGCACCATTGCAAATAAAGGGTGTGTAAACTGTGGCGCACCATGTTCCATTGATGTCAGGGGTGAATTTCTGTGGAGCACCATGTTCCATTGATGTCAGGGGTGAACTTCAGCTGCGAACGTGTGTGAGGGCCTACCGAGACACTACAGTTGAGCAACACACTGTCCAAATGAACCAGGGAGCTTCAAGACATGTGTCTTTAACTACAGTGCAGCGTACCCTGTTGCGTATGGAGCTCTGAAGCAAACAGCAGGTCACTGCACACATGATGATGAGGGTTCATCATCAGAAACAATTTCAGTTTGCACAACAGTACCAAAATTGGACCTTTTCTGATTGGCAAGGGATTGCCTTCTCTGATGAGTCACATTTTTTGTTCCATCGTCTGGAAGGACGTTGGTGTGTAAGGCGTGAAACCTTCAAGAACAAACACTCTGCAATGATTGTTGAATGAACACAAGCTGGTGACGGCAACGTTATGGTCCGGGGAATGTTTTATTGGCATTCTCTGGGTCCACTCATACCTCTGGAAGGCACTCTCAACCGATTTGGTTATTTATCCATCCTTGAAGATCAAGTACACCCATACATTTTGACTGTCTTCCCTGGAGCGGATGGGATCTTGCAGCAGAACAATGCAACATGTCATATGGCCATAATTGCCCTTGAGTGCAACAAACAAAGGCACAACAAAGACTTCCAGGTACTTCCCTGGCCTCCAGTTTCCCCATACTTGAATCCCATTGAGCACCTGTGAGGCCACCTCGATCGTCAGGTTCGCCATATGAATCCTTCACCAAATCACTCTTCAGGAGCTGTCAGATGCACTGCAGTCTGCATGGCTCCTGATACCCTTGCCAACCTTCCAGCATCTTATTGATCCACTGCCAACCAGTCTAGCTGCTGTCCATGCTGCACATGGGGGTTATTCCGGATATTAATAATGTGATTCGACCATGTAGCTGTCTAGATTTTATATATATATATATATATATATATATATATATATATATATATATATATATACTCTCCATGCTGATGATAGCCAGTAAGCTTGAAACAGCTGTACATGGATTGGATACTCAGTTGTGTTTAATCCAACCTTGGCTTTGCATTAAAGCTGTGTAATAGAGCATGCATAAACTTAAAGGAAGCCATGTTTGATAATGGCTATGGATTGAAGAGCAAGGCATTTGTGGGCACATTTGCATGTCCCAGCTCAGCTTCCCAGAATGCAGTGTAATAACTGTTTTTCTCGGAGCTCTGAGCTGGAAGCAGGTTTTTTAACTTGTTTTAGACATACAAATGTGAACACAGATGTGCTATTTATTTACTATATATATATATATATATATATATATATATATATATAAATATATATATATATATATATATATATATATATAGTACGGTATATATATATATATATATATATATATATACAAGGGCTTATTCTTCACTATACATTTTTCAGGTGGAAGACTTGCTGCTGACACATGGGCCCTCATTCAATTGTGATTTGGCCAATTGAACATATATTTTTTAAATAAGTTTTTAGTTAGTGAAAACCTTGCTTTTGGATAGATGTTTACTAACTAAAAACTTCTTAAAAAAAATATGTTATGTGCTTATTTAGACCCCTATTCAATTGGCCAAATTGCAATTGAATGAGGGCCATGGTGTTTAAATGATAATTCACAATGAGGTACAACAGCAAGGGTTTCCACTTGTTTTGAATGATGTACCTGTAACCGTCTATATTGAAGGCTAGCCACCTAAGCCGGCTTTGGTTTTGATGTCATCTAATGCTTTCTTCCCAATGAGCACCATTGCCATATGGTGGTTTAATTTCAACCAGTTCACACTCATCAACTCTAGGAGACAATTATCGATCAGCGACACTGGATCATTTGTGCTTGGTTTAAATGATAGGTAAATGTGTGTGTCATCAGCATTACAATGATAGCTTAGTCCCTGTTGTCTTTTTACACTACCCAAACCAGGACCAATACGAGAGTTAGGCATCTCTCATCCCTGATGTCATCTCAGGGCGCTGAGTAGAGAGTATTGGCGTCTAGCTGGTTTGAGTTACCAGCTGATGATTTGTTTACACTGTTAAGCCATAGAATGTTCTCAGTAAGCAGGTTTAGTATAGGGCAACCCATTATATTGAGGGGTAAATTTGTTCCCTAGAAGTTTGTTTTGTTTTATTTTTGTGATTGTTTAAAGGGCCATTTACCGCACTGTAAGCACTCTTCATGGTGTGAAAGATTGTATGTTAAAAATATTTATTTTTTTATTACACTAATAAAAGCGAAAACATTTTTTTTTAATCTCTATTTACATACAAGTCAATCCTGCCCACTGGATGTTGTATGAGTAATAACAGATTGCAGTGTGCAGCGTGTGTCGTGTGAGTTTCTATGGTGAAGTCAATGAATGATATCAAAGCAGCCTCTAGACTCAGGTTACACCGCACTGACCAGTTAACCCATAGCTGACATGTTTTAGGTGAATTCATCATTCCATGTCTGCACAAATACAGTGGGTATAAAAAGTCTACACACCCCTGTAAAAATGTCAGGTTTCTGTGCTGTAAAAAAATGAGACAAAGATAAATCATTTCAGAACTTTTTCAACCTTTAATGCAACCTATAAACTGTACAACTCAACTGAAAAGCAAACTGAAATCTTTTAGGTAGAGGGAAGAAAAAATATAAAAATAAAATAATATGGTTGCATAAGTATGCACACCCTTAAACTAATACTTTGGCACATTTTGACTTGGCAAGATTTGCCCACTCTTCTTTGCAAAAAGACTCCAAATCTGTCAGATTACGAGGGCATCTCCTGTGCACAGCTCTCTTCAGATCAACCCACAGATTTTTCAATCAGATTCAGGTCTGGGCTTTGGCTGGGCCATTCCAAAACTTTAATCTTCTTCTGGTGAAGCCATTCCTTTGTTGATTTGGATGTATGCTTTGGGTTGTTGTCATGCTGAAAGATGAAGTTCCTCTTCACGTTCAGCTTTCTAGCAGAAGCCTGAAGGTTTTGTGCCAATATAGACTGGTATTTGGAACTGTTCATAATTCCCTCTATCTTAACTAAGGCCCCAGTTCCAGCTGAAGAAAAACAGCCCCAAAGCATGATGCTACCACCACCATGCTTCACTCTGGGTATGGTGTTCTTTTGGTGATGTGCAGTGTTGTTTTTGCGCCAAACATATCTTTTGGAATTATGGCCAAAAAGTTCAACCTTGGTTTCATCAGACCTTAACACCTTTCCCACATGCTTTTGGGAGACTTCAGATGTGTTTTTGCAAAATGTAGCCTGGCTTGTGTTTTTCTTCGTAAGAAAAGGCTTTTGTCTTGCCACTCTACCCCACAGCCCAGACATATGAAGAATACGGGAGATTGTTGTCACATGTACCACACAGCCAGTACTTGCCAGATATTCCTGCAGCTCCTTTAATGTTGCTGTAGGCCTCTTGGTAGCCTCCCAGACCAGTTTTCTTCTTGTCTTTTCATGAATGTTGGAGGGAGCTCCAGTTCTTGGTAATGTCACTGTTGTGCCATATTTTCTCCACTTGATGATGACTGTCTTCACTGTGTTCCATGGTATATCTAATGCCTTGGAAATTCTTTTGTACCTTTTAACAATGACTGATACCTTTTAACAATGAGATCCCTCTGATGCTTTGGAAGCTCTCTGTGGACCATGGCTTTTGCTGAGGGATGCGACTAAGAACATTTCAGGAAAGATTTGGAATGTGATTGCTTAATTCTGAACAAAGCTACATCCCCAGTTATAAGAGGATGTTCAGACTTATGCAACCACATTATTTTTATTTTTAATTTTTTTCACTCCACTTAAAAGATTTCAGTTTGTTTTTCAATTGAGTTGTACAGTTTATAGGTCACATTAAAGGTGGAAAAAGTTCTGAAATGATTTATCTTTGTCTCATTTGTTTACAGCACAGAAACCTGACATTTTAACAGGGGTGTGTAGACTTTTTATATCCACTGTAGATTTGTTAAGGGGTAATTTTTTTTTGTTTTCATCACAACATGGAGCTACAGGAGTGGAACATTGGAGAGGCAAGAGAGCAGAAACCTGAATTTTCTGCTCTAAGAAAAATACTAAATCCATTACATGGTCTCTTCCCTCCAAACTGGAAATGTAAGCAGTCTGACAAAAACCTTACCATTGAATTGAATGGGGGACACACACCTGCAATCTGATCGGTTGCAATAATTCAGCTGCCTGTGGATAGTCTGTTATACACATGTTAACACAGATTTTATTTTAATTGATTTCTCAGTAAAAAATGCACATATTTCAAAAATTAACAAAGTATTTCAACATGCTTTTATGAGATCTTTACTGTGATATGGTCCAAATTATGCTGCATTAAATGGCCCTTTAAGGATCCAATTATGGATTGAAATGGACATTCTACTTAGTGGTTTATTATTAGCCACAAACCTTAGTATACTGAATTATTATACTATTTTAGTGAGTCAGGAAGCCTTTGCAGTTTTGTCTTTAGAATTTTGCAACATTGTATTTCCCACAAACATAAATATAGATACAGTATGTGAACTGTCTAGTTTAAATAGCAACTTGTTTACTCATTGTCTCAGTGTAATGGAAGTGTTACAATTATTTCACAGCATTTTTTTATTTTTTGTATTGTTTTATAAGGATTATGTTTTTATAACTTTTGTGTTTTCCTCAATCAGCATAATTACATAATGAATCATTCCTATCCCAACAGCCTTCAAACATAAGTGTTTGCTACAGTGTTTCTTTTTGTGTGTGTTTGTAATACCCCGCCGGAAGTACATACAAAACAAACAACTGGAGGAAATAATTATCTGTGGATCTCCATATGCCAGTGTGGTAGGTATAGAGGAATTTACTCTTGAGAAAATTCTCTGAGATTTGTCAGATTTGGAGAATTTGAACCAGCTCCACAGTATTCCAGAAGAGGGACAAATAACTTATCATAGTCTTCAATGTCAGATGTGCAGAGAGGTCAATCAGTATTAGTATTGAACTGTGACCTGTGTCTCTGGCCATCCACAGATGACTTAGGACATGAACCAGAGCTGCTTCAATCATTCTGATTTTCGGAATGAGTCATAAAGGTTGTTGGGAGAAAGACAGCTTTACTGTTTGGTTCCAACAACATTCCTTGGATTTTGTATTAACATGGAAGTTTTAAGATAGCAATACAATGCCCTTTTGCAGAGAGCAATGCACTATGCTTGTGAATGGTAGGCCAGTGGATTTCATGCACGCCACTAGAAGGCATGTGGGACTGATTCTGATTACAAGTTGTGGGAAGAAATACTTTGCCAAATTGTATAATGTCTTCTTCACCAACATTGTCATGTCATTGTCATTGCGTTTAGCAAGGTATTGCAGGAATTCTGGCATGGATGGATGACAGCTAGGAAACTTCACAGTCTTGTACTCCTGAATATGATTTTGCAGTTTAAGTCTATCGTCCACTGTGCAAGACATTCTCCAACTCCTTTAAACTGTGTGTGCTCTCCTTTACATCTTCTTGATTGTTCTATCAAACAGTGGAGCTAGACAATAATGCGCAATCTAGTCCAGTGTTATTTTCACAATCTGCTAATAATGATGAATTAGAGATACAATATAATCAGATTCTCCATCATATATGATAAATCCAAATCAGACATTAATGTATATGGAGTGGTATCCCTTAATGGGGGTTCATAGACATCTCCACAGGAGAAGTTTATATGAATGAGTTATGAGAAAGGGGTTTGTAGAGAGATCTGACCATAAACTGTAACATCATTTTAGACTACAAATATTAGATCAGTTTGGAAAAAAAATATCCAGAGTTTGACCACTTTTGAGGTTAGCAGTGGAGACTAGTTCGGAGAGCTTATCATTTGTTGTGGAAAATATCTCATACTCACCCCACTCGCAGACATGACACCAAGAAAAAACAGAGTCCTCTGGTTCACCATTATTATAATGTATTATTAGGAAGAATTGTGGAGCAGCAGCAATAACCAACATGGCTGCTGCTGGTCCAGTTGGAAAAACTGACTACTAATAATACATTCTAATAATGGTGAAACAGAGGACTGTGTTTTTTCTTGGTGTCATGATTGTAAGTGGGGCGAGTATGCAATATTTTCCACAACATATGGTGCCGTGACTCGGATAAAGGTGCAGCAGGCACCTCCTGCTTGTGCTAGAAGCATGTCCAGTGCCATGCGGTTTTGCCATATCATCAGACTTGTTCTATTTAGTTGTTCTAGAGGCTGTGAGGTGTCAGGGGTGGAGTTGGAAGGGGTGGGTGGGTCATTAAGCATGACATTTTCCACTTTACTAAGCTCCACTTGGATGGGGCTGGTTTGAACACTCTTTTTGATTTCAGACTGTCCCAACAGTCCAAGAGTGCAGATCTCTTTCCAATGTACTCCTTACTAAGCTCCATCACCGACACCTAACACAGAGTCTTACGTTAGTTTTAAGCTCCCCCCTTGGTCTATTTGGAAAACATAATTTCTACAGAAAAAAATTCTTGCCGGCATAAAATCTGATGATAAAAACATAAACACAGGATTTAGACAGATACAGACAATTCTGAAGCCTGGGGTAGTATTATGAATTTGGAGTGCTATCCGAAGTCACGAGCACCATATAATAATAAATTCTAATAATGGTGAACCAGAGGACTCTGTTTTTTCTTGGTGTCATGTCTGCAAGTGGGGTGATTATGAGGTATTTTCCACAACACATTCACCAAGGCACTGAAGTCACTATGGGTAAGCCATCTGGAATGGTCTACCAGTAGTGCAGTCACAAGCTCTGTGAATTCATAAATAATTAGCTTTCCATCTATAAGAGGTTAGTAAAAAAAAATAAACTCTTAAACCAAGTCCTGTAGCATTTTTTGCTGCTGTACACCCAAAATGTTTAGGTTGTTCAATAGCAATTCAAGCTTGATCTGTATCAGACTGTCACTTGTTTGTGTTCTTGTCTTGATCAATCGAGTACTGAATATTGAGACAATATAGCTATTTCTATCTAGCCAGGTTCAGTTATACATGTTATGTCTCAGAATAAAAAGGGTTGTTTAGTTCCTTTTTATCCTTACATTATTCAATAGAGTTCAGATGCAATAGTCCAACTACTGTATTTCAAGTGAGTAGATTCTTGCTATTTAAAGGCCATCACATACACTATGCTCTTATGAATAACTTCACTTGGAAACAGGCAAAATACATCTGTATTTATTTGAATAAATTCTAAAATAAGAAAATATTTACATTTTTTTTTTCTATGTTTAATTTTTCATTTAATGAGGCAGAGATGTACTTTTGTTCCTAAGATTAGTCAACTGTGAGCAATGAGAGAAACCTTGGATTCAGATGACATATTAGTGCGGCGGCTAAATGGCAGATGAGATTTAATACATGTAAATGTAAAGTTATGCATCTGGGAAGGAAAAATAGCCACGCAATTTATAATCTTAATGGAGCAAATCTAGGGGTATCAGATATTAAAAGGGTTTGGGAGTACTTGTGGAAACCACCTAGGTAACAGTGCTCAATGCCAAGCAGCAGCTGCAAAGGCAAATAAAATATTAGCATGTAATAAGAAGGGGATAGAAGCAAAGGACGCAAATATAATTCTGCCACTATACAAATCCCTAGTACGCCCTCATTTGGAATATGGAGTACAATTTTGGGCACCACTTCATAAAAAGGACATTTTAGAGCTGGAAAAAGTACAGAGAAGAGCAACAAAGCCAATAAAGGGAATGGAGGGGATGAAGAAAGACCTACCAAATTAGACTTATTTTCTCTAGAAAAAAGGCATCTAAGAGGGGATATGATTACCTTATATATATACATCCAGGGTCAGTATAAGGCTTTGTCAGGTGAACTTTTTGTGCCAAGAGGCTTTAAACTGACAAGACATCCTTTGAGATTAGAAGTAAAAATATTCCCCCTTAAAGAAAGAAAAGGGTTCTTCACAGTAAGGGTGGTTATTTTATATTTTTTTCCCATTTTGAGACAATTTGCAAAGTTTCACTGGAGTTTTTTTCTGTTTGCCTTCCTCTGGATCAATTATCAATTATCAATTATTCTTCATATTGCAAATCAGTGGAGATCTAAAAAGATTGAACTTGATGGACTAAAAGTATTTTTTCAACCTCAATTACTATGTAACTACCGTATATACTTGAGTATAAGCCGAGTTTTTCAGCGCTTTTTTTAAGGCAAAAAAGGGCCCCCTCGGCTTATACTCGAGTCACTCTCCCCCCCGTGTCTCTCTACCCCCGTGTCTCTTTCCCTCCCCCCTCCTCAACCTAAACCCCCCTCCTCAGCATAAACCCCCCTCAACCCCCCTCCTCCACCTTAACCCCCCTAAATACCTCGCCCCTCTCCCCTCACTTACCTGCTTGTGCTCCGGCCTCCGCTACTTGACCCGGTGCCGGCGCGCATGTGACGTCACCTGTGCGCCGCGTCATTAGCATATACCGGGTGCCAGCAGGCGCGCTGGGTCAAGGAGCGGTGGCCGGAGCACAAGCAGGTAAGTGAGGGGAGAGGGGTGAGGTACTTAGGGGGGTTTAGGCGGAGGAGGAGGGGTGAGGGGTGTTTAGGTTGAGGAGGGGGGTTGGGGTTGAGGGAGGTTGAGAGGGGAGGTTGAGGGGGGTTGAGGTTGAGGAGGGGGGTTGAGGTTGAGGAGGGAGGTTGAGGATGGGGGGTTGAGGATGAGGATGGGGGGTTGAGGAGTGGGTTGAGGATGGGGGGTTGAGGAGGAAGGTTGAGGAGGGGGTTGAGGATGGGGGGGTTGAGGAGGGGGTTGAGGATGAGTAGGGAGGTTAAGGGTGGGGTTGAGGATGAGGAGGGAGGCTGAGGATGAGGAGGAGGGATTGAGGAGGGGGGTTGAGGATGGGGGGTTGAGGAGAGAGGATGAGGATGGGAGGTTGAGGATGGGGGGTTGAGGAGGGAGGTTGAAGAGGGGGGGTTAAGGAGGGGGGGGTTGGGGTTGAGGAAGGGTTGAGGAGGGTTGAGGTTGAGGAGGGTTGAGGCTGAGGAGGGGGTTGAGGATGAGGATGGGGGTTGAGGAGGGGGTTGAGGATGGGGGGGTTGAGGAGGGAGGTTGAGGAAGGGGTTGAGTAGGGAGGTTGAGGATGAGGAGGGAGGTTGAGGATGAGGAGGAGGGGTTGAGGAGGGGGATTGAGGTTGAGGAGGGGGGTTGAGGATCGGGGTTGAGGATGGGGTTTGAGGATGGAGGGTTGAGGAGAGAGGTTGAGGATGGGGGGTTGAGGATGAGGATGGGGGGCTTGAGGAGGGGGTTGAGGATGGGGGGTTGAGGAGGGGGTTGAGGATGGGGGGGTTGAGGAGGGGGTTGAGGATGAGGGGGGAGGTTGAGGAGGGAGGTTGAGGATGAGGAGGGAGGTTGAGGAGTGGGGTTGAGGAGGGTGATATGGGAGGGGGTAAGAGACACAGGGAAGGGAGAGGTTGGAAGAGACACAGGGAAGGGAGAGGTTGGAAGAGACACAGGGAAGGGAGAGGGGAGAAGAGACACAGGGAAGTGAGAGGGGAGAAGAGACATGGAGAGAGAGGGGTGACACAGAGGGCACAAGAGGGACACAGGGGGCAGCACATTTCCCACCCTCGGCTTATACTCGAGTCACTCATTTTACCCAGTATTTTGTGGTAAAATGGGTGCCTCAGTTTATACTCAAGTACATACGGTATATGGAACTATGTAACATATATTACTGGTCTTTCTATATTCACACATAAACTACAGAACAACAACACTCTCTGACCTCTTTTTATACACACATAAATAATAGAACAGAGATACTCTTTGCCTTTGGTCTTTAAAAATAGGTGAATGAACCAGAGAAATCTAGTGGAACTGGACCAGTGCGAAAAAGAGAGACTTTGTATTATACGTATAACTTGCGTTTTTAAAAAAAGAAATTGACTATTGAGAGGGGAAGTTGTGAGGTATATGGGTTATAATTTCCAGAATTGGCTTCAGCTATTTTTTTCTTTGTTTATAAATGTGAAAAACAAAGCATGAGATCAGGCTGCTTCTTATATTGCCTCTAAAAAGTGTAATAAAATGGTGCCTCCTAGGAATTCACAGAGCTTATAAAATAGTTTGTTTTCTCAAAAAAATGAAACATAATACAATACTTTGATTAATATTTACTGCCTAAGGTAAAACTTAATATTGAATGCTATTTCTTGATGATAGACTCCATTTAATATTACAACAAAGATATCCATTTGTATTATGGAGCTACCTCTTAAAAAAAAAAGACTATTTCCAGACTTAACTTTACTTCTTGTGCTGAAATGAAAAATCAAGTCGATATCTTTGTTCCAATCTCAGGCTTTGTGCCCTATAAGAGAACGAGAACACCAAGACATTGTTTACCCAAAGGAAAGGACAGTACCAGGCAGTGGATGCAATAAATGATGTCCCAAGCAGCAGGAGATTTATAGCATTCTCTGGTTTAAAGCCTCTGGGTCTTTTGGGTTCCTTGTATGGTGGGTAAATGAGTCACACACATACTTTGAGCCACATTAAATTTGGGCTACGTGTTAGAACGTAGCCCGTAATGTAGGTCTAAGGGCTTTTTGCTATTAAATTATCGCTGTTACGCAGGCCACAGAGGACTTGTGAGTTAAAACGCAGCAAGGCCAAGAAAAGCCTACGTGTTGAGCAACGTTGAACTTCGTACCTGTAAATCCTTTGATCTGTCAAGCCCGTAACGGCTACTTGACAGATCAACAGATGCAACCGAGTCACTCGCGAGCAAGCCCGTAGCACACAAATGTGCTATACTTTTTGTGTTATATTGATCCCGGCAATCAATGGGTTAATACATATACTGTAACTCGCATGAGAAAGAATATCATATTTGCGGCTTTATTAATATTGCATTGTGACTGGAATGTGGGTTCGCTCGTAGATCGTAATTGAACCTCGAAATCAATCCACCATTTTCTTGTGACACAATGCTGATGATCTCTGTTTCAATAACTACGGCTTGCTTAATTCACTATGTTCTAGCCCGCAAAGCCAGTTTAGGGTTTTGCGTCATCAGCTCGTAGCTCACAGCCTTTCTGATGTAATAATACCATAACTCTGCCAAATGTCAAGTACGCAGCCGTTACAAGCTTCATGTTGGAGTTACTGACTTGGAATTTAATGTGGCTCTTAGTGTTTATGCCGCCCTATGCCCATTAAATATGTGCCCTCAAATACTCCTTCAGTCTTCCCCTTGTTTTGTTGTTGTTATTCAGTCCTTCAGTCATGTCCGACTCTCTGCGACCATATGGACTCAGCGCACCAGGCAAATCTGTCTGTGTTTCTGGTTACAACAATCCATACGGTTTTCATGGCAAAGATACTGGCCACTCTGCTATGACCTGCCCATCTTGGGTGACCGCACATGGTATAGCTCACAGTTTCACTGAGATACACAAGACCCATCACCATGACAAGATAATGATCCATGACCTCTTATCAACGTTTGTCCATATACTAGTATGTGTATTTTTGTTTAAATTTTGTATAGTAGAAGGCAGATAAGAGAAGACAACCACTTTGTACCTACTCAGGAGGAGGAGACAAGGGCCCTGCTCTTGGGAGATCTTACTATGAAGGCAAGAAACATCTAAGAGGTAAGCAGGGATAGAAGCATGAAGTAAGGGGACTGTAGGATGGATTACTGTTCTACCATGAGGTCTACAAACCAGAAAGGGTAACCTTATACAAAGTTGTGGCTGATTGAGTTAAGTATGTAGATGGTAAGCTTCTCTGAACAGGTGGGCTTTCAGAGAATGCTCAAATATTTGAAGACTTGAAGACAGTCTTATAGAGTAAGGTAGAGAATTTCAAACAATGGAGACTAATCTTGAGGAAGGTAATGATAAAGGATGAGAGGAGCAAATCTTTCAGAACCAAAACGTATTGCCATTGGCAGTGAGCTTGTGATTTTTGGTCCTTTCAGAGTGAACTGTGACAGAGGAGGAGAGTTGGAAGATTACCTGGGTCAGTTAAAATGTCCTGCAATGTTTTTTAAGCTCACTAGCTGTTAAAAAAAGTGATACAAAAGTATACATTGCATTCAAACTTGTAGTTGCCTTATTCACGCACCTTTATTCTAAAGTCGATCAGGAAAGCAGCCCCATAAGATGATACTTATACATCAGAAGAAGTTATCGTCTCTAAAAAAATACAGTCAAATCAAATTTTCATTTTTCTTTGACCTTTACAAGATGTACAGACATTTAGAAGACTAATTTCCTTAATTTTGCACTTCTTTATGCTAATACAACACATAAGAGAAATGCCTCAGAGATATGAGCCGTTTTCCAGAAATATGTAAAAAAAATAAAAGTTTTTTGCTGTTGTGAAATTTAAAGAAATGCCTTGGAGAATTACAGCTCATATTAAATTACTGTAAGTTTGTGATCATAGCTCTGCAATTACTTCATTTAGTCAGATTCCTTTATTTGTGTCTAATGAGAGTCAGATGGAATAAATGTCTGTGAAATGCGTTTTTTTTTTGTGTGCCGCTCTCTATTTAGACTTCCGTTTCTAAAAATAAAACTAGTAACCGTAAAATACTTAGTGAGCCGCTAATTAAAAAACGAATCTGTGATTTGCATAAACGTGTATACTGGCCGCGCATGAAAAGGAAATTATTGAGTTTTAATGCAACTGTAGAGACACATTTTCTATTTTGCATTTAAATGACCAGGTTTTATACATTACACAAACATTTTTTGTGTTCTGCATGAATTATAAATGATTTAAAGTCAAGAAATGTGTCTATAAAGCAACACAGATATACATAAAAAGCAATGTGGCTGGTCAACCTTAACTGGTTAATTTAATCTCGAGAGGAAGTGTCCCTAGGAACCAGTGTGAGCCACTTATCTATGTTTCCATAGCTAGATTTACATTCAAAATAATCACAACAGAAGCACTGGGTTATGGTGGTACAAAGACTCACAAGGCTCCCTGACCCCCTGAACAATAAGTTTTATCTGAAACAGCATTAAAAATGGTCTACACATTGTACTAGCTTCTCTATAGTAATAAAAATAATTCCCAAGATATATTTATTGTTTTGTGGCTCCTTTATGCAAATGGATGGCTCAATATGCTAATTTGCAGCTCAGACTGCTTGACGAGTCTGCTAATCTTAGGGGGATTCGTTTTTGGCCTGACAGAGACAGCAAGTAGACAGTAATCCTAATTAGTGCATCAAAAGAGCTAATTAGTAATCAAAAGAAACTGATTTAAATAAGAAAACAGCAGTATCAATGCTAATTAACTTAAGAATTATTCACTGTAGGAACAAATGGTTAGTATAATGTAAAGCAATTTTTAACCTTCTTTAACAATAAGTTAAAACGAATTTGATTTGTGGGTGACGGAGTCCTTTTAAGTCATAACCTTCCATAATAACTATTGTCAGGCTATTATTATGTATCTCAAGTCCTGGAGCTGTATCCTTTCAGCTTTAAAAGGAACCAGCTACATCAGTGCCCTGCCAGTTCATGACTCTGCTTGCAGTGCTCATCCAATGAATCTCTGGCTGTTCCTGTTCTTGACCTTCTACCTACTCTGGATTCTTCTTGCCATCTGTCTAGATCTTCTACTTGGCCTTTATTTTGCTTTCTATCATTCTTGACCCCAGGCAATGTACACTGACAAATCATATTCTAAACCAATCCTTATGTTGGTCATCTACTGGATGCTGACCAGTTTAGACTGAAGTTCTGGACAGTCTTTATACCCCAACAACCAGAGAAGTTCCAGCCGCTAACCAAGGGTGAGGAGCTGGAGACTGAACTGTTGGCAGAAAAAGGTACAAGCCCTGAGAGTCTGCCAAAATACCCATAGATTGTCACCTGTCCTGAACCACAGACTGCTAATGTTCAGGCGCCAAGGCTAACAGTCAAGGAGAATGTGATGCCAGATTCGGGCATGAGGCTATCAGGAGAGGGGGTATCCCCTGAGACTCTGAAGCTCTTGCCCAGCATGGATCAGGTGGATCCAGATAGGTTTGGGAGTTCAGGTGAGGGCACTGGCCCTGAGGAAGGAGCAAGTTGAGGCTCCACTCCTAAACCCTGCAGAGTTGCCAGCAGGGCTGACAGGGATCTCTTCAGTCCTGATGGCTCCAGAGTTAAAGTATATGGGCAAGTGGCCCACGGTACCAGAGGACCTGACACAGTATACCCTAGTTGCAGAGGTGATCCCAACCTAACTAGTCCTTGTGGATACCCACCTGGAGAAGCTACCGACCCCAGCGAAGTCTGTTATCCCATGTGTGCCGGCGAGGAAGTGCTGTTTACCCCGTCCTGAGCTGATCCCTAGATGGGCTACCCCAGAGCCACTACCTACCTGTGGCCAAGGGTGTAGCAGTATGCTCCTGGATGGGATCCTAGTTTCTTGAGACCCTGGATGTGTCCCCGGGGTTGGGCTGTGTTGCTACCTGGGCCTCTAAGTATTGGGATCCCAGATGTTGTGCAGGAGAAGGGGGTAGGGTGGCTGATAAGTAGCTGCTAGCCCAGTTACCCCCTGAAAGGACTGTAGAAATGGACTATGTGCCATTGCTACAGAAATTGGGGTTAGAGACTGTGGACATTTTCCTGAAAGGTGGGCAACCACACACAGCCCAGGCCAACCTACTACCCGCTCCAGGAGGAGGACATGCACTGGGACTTATGCAGTGGTCACTTGGGCCAACATCTTTTATTTGGATGGGGACTTGGGCTTGGGCTATGGGCTGCAGTTCAAGTCTATCATCCGTCAAGATCATAGCTCCAGAACTGCTGTCTGTGGGGAGAGTAATGTCACGGACCCCTTTCACTTGCCCTGGGTGTCAATTGAACTCATTGATAGACAGACAGTTTGGCTCCAACCACTGGATTATGTGCGTGAGCACCTCCATTGTAGTTATACTCCACTCTGGACCATTGTTGGCAGATTAAGTTAATACCATCTGATATGAGCTAGAGACGCAGGATGTGGATTGCAGGCTAATCCTAATGATCTCAGGAAAACACTGTTAGACTCCATGTGTAGCTTATCTCCTGTGATTGTCTGCCACACCCTCGCATTTGTTGTGCTGTGTACACCCCCTCTGTATCTAACTGCTATAAATACTGCTGTGATTTTTTTTAAATAAATCAGTTCATTTGGAGATACATAGAAATTGTTTATCTCTGATTATGTTTCTGGTGGCTGCGATACTGAACCTGTCTCCACTCTACAAGTAACCGGTCCTGGTCACTACCACAGGAAGGTCCTGGGATTTCTGGAAGCGATGATTACTGATAGAGATTCTGGCAGATAGAGAAGCCAGATATCAGGGTGCTGGTGCCAAGATTTCAAAGAACCCAACGGTCCTTGTGGGTAGATAACCTGTAGACTATAGCAGGTTGCTCTGGGCTTGTATTGCCCCTACCTTTGGATCATTACATGGTCCTATCACTGTGCAAAACCATACCGGAATCCATGCTCAGAAGAAAAGGGGATAAGTCTGAGCATGCCCAGCATTTTGTTTAGCAAATTACTTGCATTGAAGAATTTAGATTCAGAACTCTAGGACATAATAAGCAATTACAATTGTTACAACCCATGCAGGTAGTATAGGTGGCATATATACCAGTCTCCACTTATAGGAGAAAGGAAATGTAATATGTATTTATCTATTATATGAGCAAGTTTTGCTATTACAACAAAAAAATGCAGATTTTAAAATTAGAACCAATGCATTTAAAAATGCATGCTTTAAACTTTAACCAAGTTATGTTTTGCATGAGAAACAGTAAGTAAAACTTGTTTAAATTTCATTGAAACCAACCTGAAATACACAGAGCATTAGTATGTCTGATGATATCATTGGCAGACAAGCGTGACCCATAAAGCTCTATTACACCTCACCTGCTGATCGGGGCAAGCCCCCAGTTCAGTTACACATTTAAATGTGTTTTTTTTTTTACATTTTCATTTGAAAAAAAGAAAACAAGCATTGGTAATGAATATAGCTAATTTTCGGACAATGTAATAATCCATTTAATCACAATAGAGATTTAACAGCACAGTACTGCTGTTTATTAAAAATAAAATAGTCTATTTGTGAATATGAGGCATTGACAGTGATCAATGGCAAGTGCCTCACTATGCATAGGATTACATACACATTTGTCAAAGTGATCTGAGGATACATATGTATGCAATGACTGAATGTTTGAATTAATAATATAGATGGATTGCCACAATACACACTTCTTTCAAAGAAGCTGCTTAGTGACATGAAAAGAGGCAAGAAGGGAGTAGAGATTAACATACAATACATGAGACTGAAGGAAAAAAATAAATATAAATATATATATATATATATATATATATATATATTGTGATCATTTGCTCCTTTGAAGTATGACAAGCAAGTGGAGTATGGCGTTCTTGTCAGAAGTGAAGTAGTTAAAACTTCTGAAGAACTCCTAATGGGAGCAACTGCCCTTTAAAAGCCTGAAAGCAGACCTAGAGAGAGGGGGTGTGGCCGGCTAGGCTCTGTGCAGGTTGTGGGCTGCTGAGAGAAGCATGCCACAGAGAGTGAAGACTGTTCCTATGTGGAAGTACAGTGGGCTGTGTGAAGCTTGATTTACTGGGACTGCAAGTACTACAACAGTGAGAAGAGTGTGCTGATTGCAGTCACAGGAAGGACTGAGCTGAAAGAGCGACTATAGACGCCAGAGGTGAAAATACAAGTAAGTGAAGGGATTATTGATTCCCCTGCAGTTAGGCCCTGTTTGGCCTAGCAGAGAGTAGCCAGTGAGTGAAGGCCTCAGACTGAAGCAAGCCAAAGAAGGACGCTTGTTGCTATCTGACATATAGAGGAACGCAGTACGTTCACACAGTCTGCTGAAAGCAGAAATTGTACCAGAGTCTGAGAGAGAGACTACTATATTCCAGAGTTGGTTCACAGAAAGGACTTCTGTGGTATCGGAGATATTCCACTGAGCAAGGACTATCTCCAGACCCCATCCCTAAGAAGCTGGATGCAACAAGGGATAAACAGGTTGGTGACAGATACATGTTTTCACCATATGAGGATAAGAAGCACAAAGGCCCCAGGGAGAAGTGTGCGTTGAGAGAAAGTAATAGTCCCTCATCCCCAGAGGGTGACAAGGGTCCCTGGGGTGAAGCATAAGGGAGAGAAGGGTGGGCCCTATGCTTCACCCACCATTGACAGAAGCTGTAGAAGATAAGGCATTTTCAACCAAGTAAGAGACTGTGTGTTTCCTAGCCACAAGCTGGCATTTTCAACAAGATAAGAGACTGTTGTTTCCTGGCCACTAGGTGGCACTCTCAGCAGTCTCAAGGACTAATCGTATGCTGGCCACAAGGGGGCAGTCTCCACAGCTTAAAAGACTGTTGACAAGCTGGCCACAAGGTGGCAGTCTCCCAAGTAAAAGGGAAATATTTGTATCTTGGCCACAAGGTGGCACTATCACAAGTTAAAGGACTGTTGGTATCCTGGCCACAAGGTGGCAGTCTCCCAAGTTAAGGACTGTATATACCTGGCCACAAGGTGGCATTCTCCCACCTCGCTGAGACAAAGTTATTTATGTTTCGTTATTTCAAGCAGAGCTACTGCTTCAACTGTTAATTTCCATTTTGCAAATAAACCAATTTGCTGCATTTGAAGTCGGTGTCAGCCCTTCCTTTAAGAAACCACCGCTATACGCGGCCATCCTGATCACAATATATATATATATATATATATATATATATAATAAATAAAAAGTACATCTGTGTTCACACTTGAATGTCTAAAGCAAGTTAAAAAACCTGCTTCCAGCTCAGAGTTCCGAGAAAAACAGTTATTATACTGCATTCTGGGAAGTTGAGCTGGGACACACAAATATGCCCACAAATACCTCGCTCTTCATTCCGTAGCCATCATCAAACATGGCTTCCTTTAGGCTTATGCATGCTGTATTACACAGCTTTAATGCAAAGCCAAGGTTGGAATAAACACAGGCTGAGTATCCAATCCATGTACAGCTGTTTCAAGCTTACTGGCTATCATCAGCATGGAGCGGGATCTCAGGCTGTGTTGTGGAAATTATGAGTAGGTAGTTCACCACAACAATCATTTATAATATGGTGGGCAAAAGAGCGAAAGAAGCCCTTCACCGTACAGTAGTACAGTAAATAAAAAGGACATCTGTGTTCACACTTGAATGTCTAAAGCAAGTTAAAAAAACCTGCTTCCAGTTTAGAGTTCTGATAAAAACAGTTATTATACTGCATTCTGGGAAGTTGAGCTGGGACACACAAATATGCCCACAAATGCCTCGCTCTTCATTCCGTAGCCATCATCAAACATGGTTTCCTTTAAGCTTATGCATGCTGTATTACACAGCTTTAATGCAAAGCCAAGGTTGGAATAAACACAGGCTGAGTATCCAATCCATGAACAGCTGTTTCAAGCTTACTGGCTATCATCAGCATGGAGCGGGATCTCAGGCTGTGTTGTGGAAATTATGAGTAGGTAGTTCACCACAACAATCATTTATAATATGGTGGGCAAAAGAGCGAAAGAAGCCCTTCACCGTACAGTAGTACAGTAAATAAAAAGGACATCTGTGTTCACACTTGAATGTCTAAAGCAAGTTAAAAAACCTGCTTCCAGTTTAGAGTTCTGATAAAAACAGTTATTATACTGCATTCTGGGAAGTTGAGCTGGGACACACAAATATGCCCACAAATGCCTCGCTCTTCATTCCGTAGCCATCATCAAACATGGTTTCCTTTAAGCTTATGCATGCTGTATTACACAGCTTTAATGCAAAGCCAAGGTTGGAATAAACACAGGCTGAGTATCCAATCCATGTACAGCTGTTTCAAGCTTACTGGCTATCATCAGCATGGATATATATATATATATATATATATATATATATATATATATATATATATATACAGCTATACCCTGTTTAGTGATGTAGATAGGTTACTGGAAGACGGAGTGTTATGCAAATAGCGATAAATTGGGTAATTTTTACATAGGGTAGATAAGGTCAGGGGAACTTGCAAAAAAAAATACACAATTGCAATTGAAATTAGAATGTTTTTTATGAACTTCAAAGAAACAACAAACATAACACAAAAACACAAACTCAAACTGAACATTAGCAGTAAGATACACTTTACATTTGTGATGTTGAAGTTTCTAGCTCATCCTGGATTCAGTTTTTTTTTGGATATGAACTCATCCAGTGAAATTTGCCTTTTTGTCTTTCTTTCATCGATCTTGTTGGTGGCATGAGATCGCACCCAAAACGCCTTGTCCTGCTTTTCTGCTCCTGTCAAAGTTTTGATCGTTTGCCACAAATTGGTCTACAATTTTATTTATTGTCTTCAGCATTTTAGCGAGGAATTCTGTTGCAAGTTCTTTGGGTTCCTCGTTGTTTTAATCACAATTTTCTGGTTCTGGCAGGTTGTCATTGGTAGGGCACTCACCAGAAGCTTGCAGCAACTCCTCAATATCCTGAGCATCAGCATCTCCCAGTAGTGCCGTATTGACCATGTCGACATTTTGATCAACAATTGACTCTTGAGGTTCCAAATTCCCAGATAGCACTGGCCATATCTTCCTTCATATTTATTTCCTACATTGTTCTGTCACTTTTTTTCATGATGTTGCTTACGTCTTGCATGATGTTATGTTCCAAAAGTCCATCATGAATTATTTATTTTGGCTGTCTGTATTGTTAATAAGTTGGCGCAATGTGCAGTAGAGACAAATGCTTTAATGGTTGCAATGACTCCCTGATCCATTAGCTGGATTAAAGAAGTATGTTGGGTGGCAGTTAAACTACTTCAACTGGAATGTGTCAGTTTATGTCAGACAAGAGGGTAGGATGACTTGGAGCGTTATTGACTAATAATAGTGCTTTATGTTCAATTCTTTTATACCTACAGTAGCTTTTACGGATGGACACAAAAAGGGGTAAACCAAGTTATAAAATTGTCCATGGTGAGCCAAGATTTCCAATTAAATTGCCAAATGACAGGTAAACTCTATTTTGATGTCCCTTTCATGGCAGCTTTTACTCTTTGTGCTCACTTCAGTTTGGTTGATAAAAAGGCGCGCGTCAGCATTCTCTTCCAGAAAAGTCCAGTTTTGTCAATACTGAAAATGAGTTTTGGAGGATAATTCTCTCTTTCAATGATGTCTTTAAAAGTCAATGAAAAGGATGCAACAGCTTCAGTATCAGGACTTGTTGCTTCTCTAATGATTTGAATGTTATACAGGTTGCTTCTTTTTTTGAATCTATCGATCCAACCTCTGTTAGCTGCAAAGTTTTCAGTCATATCGGGTGTTTCTCATCATCGATCCAAATGAAAAGACGTTTCTCCTTTCTCTCCAAAGCATAGCTTCTGGATCTGGTTATCTTTTTCACACAAGATGTTGTGCTTGTGGTCCTTATTTTTCCAAATTGTACTTACAGAGCCTTACAAAAGTATTCACCCCCCTTGGCATTTTTCGTGTTTTGTTGCCTCACAACCTGGAATTTACTGGGATTGTTTGAGGATATGTATCAATTAATTTATTTATTTTTGCCCACAACTTTGAAGATGTTTTTTTTATTATTGTAAAGTAAACAACAAATAGGACAAAATAACAGAAAAAGTCAATGTGCATAACTATTCACCCCCCTAAAGTCAATACTTTGTAGAGCAGCCTTTTGCGACAATCACAGCTCCAAGTCGTTTTGGATAAGTCTCTTTGAGCTTGCCACATGTTACCACTGGGATTTTTGCCCATTCCTCCTAGCAAAACTGCTCCAGCTCCTTCAAGTTGGATGGTTTGCGCTTGTGAACAGCAATCTTTAAGTCTGACCACAGATTTTCTATTGGATTGGGATCTGGGCTTTGACTAGGCCATTCTAACACATTTACATGTTTCCCCTTAAACCACTCAAGTGTTGCTTTAGCAGTGTGTTTGGGGTCATTGTCCTGCTGGAAGGTGAACCTCGGTCCTAGCCTCAAATCACACACAGAGTGGTACAGGTTTTGCTCAAGAATATCCCTGTATTTAGCACCATCCATCTTTCCCTCAACTCTGACCAGTTTCCCAGTCCCGGCTGCTGAAAAACATACCCACAGCATGATGGTGTTCTTTGGGTGATGTGATGTGTTGGGTTTGCGCCAGACATAGCTTTTTCTTTGATGGCTGAAAAGTTAAATTTAAGTCTGATCAGACCAGAGCACCTTCCTCCATACATTTTGGGAGTCTCTCATATGCCTTTTCGCAAACTCAAAATGTGCCATTTGTTTTTTTTTCTTAAAGTAATGGCTTCTGACCACTCTGCCATAAAGCCCAACTCTATGGAGCGTACGGCTTATTGTCGTCCTATGTACAGATATTCCAGTCTCTTCTGTGGAAGTCTGCAGCTCCTCCAGGGTTACCTTAGGTCTCTGTGCTGCCTCTCTGATTAATGCCCTCCTTGCCCAGTCCGTGAGTTTTGGTGGGTGGCCGTCTCTTGGCAGGCTTGCTGTTGTGCCATGTTCTTTCCATTTGGTTATGATAGATTTGATGGTGCTCCTGGGGATCATCAAAGATTTTGATATTTTTTTAAAACCTAACCCTGACTTGTACTTCTCAACAACATTGTCCCTTACTTGTTTGGAGAGTTCCTTGGTCTTCATGGCAGTGTTTGGTTATAGGTGCCTCTTGCTTAGGTGTTGCAGCCTCTGGGGCCTTTCAAAAAAGGTGTGTATATGTAACGATAGATCATGTGGCACTTGCACACAGGTGGAGATCAATTCACTAATTATGGGACTTCTGAAGGTAATTGGTTGCACCAGAGCTTTTTATGGGCTTCATAACAAAGGGGGTGAATACATACGCACATGCCAATTATCTGTTTTCTATTTCTAAAAAAATGTTTTATGTATATATTTTTCTCATTTCACTTCACCAACCTAGACTATTGTATTCTGATCCATTACATAAAATTCAGATTAACAAAACACTGAATTTAAGGCTGTAATGTAACAAAATAGGTAAAAAGTCAAAGTGGGTGAATACTTTGCAAGGCACTGTATATTTGAAGCTGCAAATTTTAAAGCTGCTCCGATGTCCACTGGACATTCTCCTTTTTGTAAACGTTCCTGCATCTTAACATTGAGCGAAATGCTTTGCCATTTGGTTTGACAAGCAAAAATAGCGTTATAGTGAATCGGAGCTTTAAACAGGGAATTACAGACCACAACAGCCTTATAGCCTACCCTGTGTGTGTATATATATATATATATATATATATATATATATATATATGTATCACATATATACGTGTGATAATTTCAAGTTTGTCTTTCACGCTGTGTTAAAAATTACGGGCTTGCACATGCTCAATGAGCGCCGAAGGGGCTCATTGCGGGCCTCGTGATGAGTGCCGAAGGTGCTCATCACGAGGCCTGAAAGTTACATGTTTGCAGGGGTCTGCAATGAGTGCCGGAGGTGCTCATTGCGAGGCCCGTGATGAGCGCTGAAGGTGCTCATCACGAGGCCTGAAAGTTACAGGTTTGCAGGGGTCTGCAATGAGTGCCGGAGGCTCTCATTGCGACGCCCGTGATGAGCACCAAAGGCGCTCATCAGAAGGCCGCAAGTTAGAGGGGAAGAGAGGCTCGTCATGAGCGCCGAAGGTGCTCATGGCGAGGCCAGTGATGAGCGCCAAAGGTGCTCATCGCGAGGCTCGCAATAGAGGCTCCGAACAACCTCCGAGTTACTGGCTTTAAAAAACAACGGCATTATTTTCAAGCCTGTAACTTGGCAGCCGTTGGAAGGCCGCTAAAAGACACCAATTGAATTGAAAATTAGTTGCCAACCTCACTTATGGGGTCCCTGCCTCCTCCTTAGGCAGGGAGTCCATAAGTGAGGTTGAAAGCTAATTTGCTATTTAATTGGCATCTTCTTGCGGCCTCCCAACGGCTGCCGAATTACAGACTTGAAGAAAAATGGCGGCATTAAAACCGTAAAAAAAAAATGTGAAGCCCACAAGACTTGGAGCAATAGCGATTTATGATTCAAGCCATGAAAGCTTGAAGAAAGTTACAGGTTTAACCGCCGCCAAGCCCACAAATCGTTTCAAAGCTGTGAGAGAGGGTCAAAGAGAGTCAGGGGAGGGAGAGGGTGGGAAAGAGACGCAGGGGAGGGAGAGAGGCCCTCAAGTTAGAGGGGGGAAGAGACTCTTATTGTGTGGCAAACAGCATTGCAAGGCTTCAAATCTTATTGCCATAATGTTGCGTATATACATATATATAGATAAACATATCATATCATACTGTTTTATTAAACTGGCTTTATATAGTTTATATGTTATTTTAATGCTTTAACCAAATCAGTGCTCTGGCAGTTACCGTGCTTGTGCAAATGCTTTTATAGCCCATGAAGTGTTTTTTTCTAGTCGTTTTCCAGTAATTGCTCTCACTGTGTCTCTCCACTGCTATGCATAATAATGTTAATGCAATCAGCTTCCATGCTTGTGCACATTTACACTGCCTTCCAGTCTGTATTACATGTCAGGATGTCCACTGTCAATTACATCTCCAGCTAATACATCTCCAGCTGATAGCACTACACAATACAGTATATTGTTGTCAAACTGCAATTCTTCGTCACTAGTGATGTCCCGAACAGTTCGTCGGAGAACTATTCGCAGCGATTTTCGCATGTTCGCGTCCGCCGCGAACGGCGAACACATGCGCTTTTTGGTTGCCCGCTATACTTTATCATTGAGGAAACTTTGAACATCATTTATTTTATTTTATCATTTTTTGTGTGTAATCTATGCCTGCCTGCCAGCGTGTGTGTGTGACAGGCTAACACCTAACAGCTTATATTGTGCTTATTTTCACTACTCATAACTGGTGGTGTAACATATATTGAAAACAACCATTTTTTTCCTGTTATCTAATTTCAGTTGCCTGCCTGTGTCAGGCTCACAGCTTATATTGTGCTCAGTGACATAAAACAACACTTTTTTGACTGCAATAGATTGAATAGCAATTGCCTGCCTAGAGGCATGTGTGTGAAGTCTATTGCATCTACTCTGCCAACTTTTGCCAGAGCACAGTGACACTCATATCTGGTGGCACCTTAGATGGCACACGCAGTGCCAGAAATTTGAAGTGGGAGGACCGACCAAGCATCTTTTTCCATCTCCCGCTTCCAAAAATCCATGCCATATACACGTCCCCTGATAGTGGACGTAACAGGGATTAAACCGATAGGAATAGTACTACTTAACAGCAGTGGAAGCCCCCAGACTCTGACCTATGTATAATCTTCCATGCTGTGCAGTGGAAGCCCCCAGACTCTGACCTGTGTATAATCTTCCATGCTGTGCAGTGGAAGCCCCCAGACTCTGACCTGTGTATAATCTTCCATGCTGGGCAGTGGAAGCCCCCAGACTCTGGGAGTCTGAAGAAGAGGAGTCAGAGGAGGAAGGTGGCTTTGAGGAGGTGGAAGACCAAACACAGCAGGCGTTCCAGGGGGGTTGTTGTCACCTTTCGGGAACCCTTAGGGGCTGGGTGGAGGAAGAGACCTTCAATGACATCAGTGAGGACAAGGAACGGGACATGGCTAGCTTGGTATCCAACCTTGTGCAAATGGGGAGTTTGCGGTTGTGCAAAGGGACTGTTTGCGGTTGTTTGCGGTGCATTAAATGGGGAGATTGGTCTGTTACTGTGAAGCGGGTGTAACCCTTACACTACCTGATCGATACAACATCATACCTGATGTTTTAAAGCATGTTATTCCAAACAATTTAGGAATGTTAGGTGATTTATGCCCTTTATGGCTTAAAACCAGACTCTGCATCAACTATGTAATTTTCTGTGGGAGTTTTGCCATGGATACCCCTCCGGCATGCCACAGTCCAGGTGTTAGTCCCCTTGAAACAACTTTCCCATCACTATTGTGGCCAGAAAGAGTCCCTGTGGGTTTTGAAATTCGCCTGCCCATTGAAGTCTATGGAGGTTCGCCGGGTTCGCCCGTTCGCGAACATTTGATGGAAGTTCGGGTCCGCTGTTCGCGAACCGAAAATTTGATGTTCACGACATCACTATTTGTCACACCTGAGACAAATCGCAGTTTAACAACTACGATTGCCACAACCCCCGCGCATGCGCATTGCGGCGGAGCGCATGGTGGGGCGCACGAGCAGCCGCGCATCCGCTCGCCCAGAAGAAGAAAACAGATGGGAGGAAGAGACACACAGGGAAGGAGTGGGTAGACACAGAGGATGGGGGGGAGACACAGAGGAAGAGGGGAGAGACACAGGGGAGTGAGAGGAGGGGGAAGAGACACAGGGGAGTGAGAGGAGGGCGAAGAGACACAGGGGAGGGAGTGGAGGTGGAAAGAGACACAGGGGAAGAGGGGGAGATGCACAGGGGAGGGAGAGGGGGAGACAGAGAGGAGGGGGAGAGGGAGAGGGAGAGGAGGGGGAAGAGACACAAGGGAGGGAGAGGAGGGGGGAGAAAAAGGGGAGGGAGAGGAGGGGGAAGAGACACAGGGGAGGGGGAAGAGACACAGGGAAGTGAAATGGGGGGAAGAGACATGATGGAGGGGGGAGACACAGGCTGAAGAGACACAGGGGGAAAGAGACACACGGCGGAATGAGACACAGGGGAGGGAGAGAGGGGTAAAAGATAGGGGAGGGAGAGGGGGAAAGACACAGTGGAGGGAGAGGGGGTAAAAACACAGGGTGGGGGAGGAGACACAAGTGAGAGAGAGGAGGGGGGAAAGGAGACACAAGGGAGGAAAAAGATAGAGGGAGAGACTAGCAATGAACGTCAAAGGTGCTTATTGCGAGGCCCATGATGAGTGCCAAAGGCCCTCATCGCGAGGCCAGTAAAGTAGATGGGGGAGAGGCTCGCAGTGAGCGTATCCTGTCAAGTAGAGGGGTTCGTGATGAGCGCCAAAGGTGCTCATTGCGAGGTCAGTAAAGTAGAGGGGGAGAGGCTCCCATTGTGTGGCAAACAGCATTGCCAGGCTTCAAATTTTATTGCCGTCATTTTTGACGGGCAAGTTGCTAGTATTTTATATATTCTAAATATTTTATTATGCTAGAACATTTTCTTTCATGTACTCTTCTTTGAAAATGTATGTACTAACTCTTTTGCATCAATATTGACCTGTTTAAAACTGTTTGCTTTTGATGTGTCCCCTTGTAAGTTGGGCCCACACGATAGAGAGCTCTGCCTTAGAAAATAATAAATAAACCTCTTTTTATGACCATAAATGCACATTTTATGCATAATATATATTGATGTCTGAATGATAGTGTATTTTTTATTGAAACCTTGTAAAGCTCTTTACCCTTCTGGATCCCTACCTTGTCGTGAAGGGGCTTGTTTACTTCAATGAAGCTGTGAGTTATACCAAGTAGGGTCATCCAAGATGGGCAGGCCATGGCGGAGAGGCCAGACAAATTGCGGTCTACTGGAGAAGGAACTGGCAACTCACTCCAGTATCTTTGCTAAGAAAACCATATGGATAAGCACAATCAGAGACACAACAATTGTGCCTGGTGTGCTGCGTCCATATGGTCACCGAAAGTCAGACACGACTGAAGGACTGAACAACAAAAAAGCTCTTTAGTTAAAAGCACAGTACGACTATAAGCAAACGCAAATAAATTCCTTATATAAATCACTTTAATAGAATATCATAACAAGTATATCTCAAGAAAATATATCAACTCTACTTATTTACAGTTATAGAACAGGACACAATGTAAAGTAGAAACAATGTACAGTATATATATAAATATGTGTTTAAATTGAGATTTATTGTCCAATAATAATAATAATAAGTGCCACGTTATGGTTTTATAAAGAGGTCTCTAAGGAATAGTTAGGTAGCCTGTTAATAAAAAAAACCTTTAATATATTCTTACTTAATAAATTACTATATTTTAATAATGCCCCCAGTCAGTAACATTACATTTATTTCTGGTCATTAACTAACAAGAGCACAAAATGCTTTTCTTGACTTGTTAAGCAAGGTGCGCACACCATGTGCCTAAGAACTTTAGTCTATGCCTGTACCTCAACATAATCCTATGAAAGTTTATATTGTCTAAAGTATAAACACTAACAGCCTTATTAATGTGCAATTCAGCAAATTCTAAAGGGCTCTATATAAGCACATAGCATTTTTTTACAGAAGTTTTTAGTTAGTGAAGACCTTGCTTTTGGATAGAAAGTTCACTAACTAAAACCTTCTGTAAAAAAAATATGCTGTACGCTTATATAGAGCCCTTTAGAATTTGCCGAATTAATAAGGCTGTAAAGAATAAAAAAATAAGATTCAAATATGTTTTGTTCCCTAAAAATATACAATTACTAGCCTTTGCTAGTTTTTTGCTAAATTATACATTTTTTAATTTGGCACCAAATAATCTCAAGCAATTGCATTACAGGGGACCCTTAAAGTACTAAATGTAATCCTCATATCTAAGGGGTGGATAGATACCATCAGCCTTATTAAATTGCCATTCGGCCAATTGAAAAGTCCTCTATATAAGCACACAGCATATTATTTTTACAGAAGTTTTTAGTTAGTGAAGACCTTGCTTTTGGATACAAGTTCACTAGCTAAAAACTTCTGTAAAAAAAATATGCTCTGTGCTTATATAGAGCCTTATTCAATCACAATTTAATAAGGCTGCATGTATGTATAAATTCACATGTGTATGTTTGTAACAAAGACCCCATAAATATAAAATAACATACAAATATTCACATTCAAATTTAAATGTTTTACTTTCCACTTCCCCTTCCCTGTCTTCCATATTCACTCTATCCCATCCCCCTCTCTCCTCTATTCCCCTTTCTTCCCTTATTTCCCTCCCTTCCACACCCCCCTCTTCCCTACTCTATCCCTATCTCCCTCTTTACACCCCTTTTCACCCCATATTCCTCTTATCCCCCAGGCTATGCTCATTTCCTTATTACCTTTTTACACCTTTCTCTCAATTAACTTTCCCTTCTTATCTATTTCCTGTCCCCTCTCCCCATTCTTTTCACTCTCCAGTCCTCTCCCCCTAATCCCAATCAACCTCTCCATTTCTCCCCTACATTCCCCACTCTCTCACAGATCTCATCTGCTCTCGCCGTTTTCTCACATTCTTTTCCCTCATCTCCCTCATCTCTTCATCTCTTCCAAATATAAGCCTATATTTTTCATGGTTATGAATTGCAAGAGTGTAGCCTTTGTAGGCATATTTGCATGTCCCTGCCAAGGTTCACAGAATGCAGTGTAATAACTGTATTTCTCTGAATTCTAGGCATCAAACAATTTTAAAACAAATGTACTATTTATTTACTATATATATATATATATATATATATATATATATATATATATATATATATATATATATATATATATATATATATATATATATACTATTCTTTTCCCTCATCTCCCTCATCTCTTCCAAATATAAGCCTATATTTTTCATGGTTATGAATTGCAAGAGTGTAGCCTTTGTAGGCATATTTGCATGTCCCTGCCAAGGTTCACAGAATGCAGTGTAATAACTGTATTTCTCTGAATTCTAGGCATCAAACAATTTTAAAACAAATGTACTATTTATTTACTATATATACATATATATATATATATATATATATATATATATATATACTGTATATAGTATTTCACAAAAGTGAGTACACCCCATGGGGAGCTACAGTTCATTGAGGGAACCATGAACGCCAACATGTACTGTGACATACTGAAGCAGAGCATGACCCCTCCCGGAGACTGGGCCGCAGGGCAGTATTCCAACATAATATCGACCCCAAACACACCTCCAAGAACCACTACCTTGCTAAAGAAGCTGAAGGTTAAGGTGATGGACTGACCAAGCATGTCTCCAGACCTAAACCCTATTGAGCACCTGTGGGGCATCCTCAAAGGGAAGGCGGGGGAGTGCAAGGTCTCTAACATCCACCAGCTCCGTGATGTCATCATGGAGGAGTGGAAGAGGACTCCAGTGGCAACCTGTGAAGCTCTGGTGAACTCCATGCCCATGAGGGTTAAGGCAGTGCTGGAAAATAATGGTGGCCACATAAATTATTGACACTTTGGGCCCAATTTGGACATTTACACTGTTATACAGGCTGTACACTTACTACTTCACATTGTAGCAGAGGGTCATTTCTTCAGTGTTGTCACATGAAAAGATATAATAACATATTTACAAAAATGTGACAGTTGTTCTCACTTTTGTGAGCTACTGTATGTATATACAGTATGTATATATATATATATATATATATATATATATATATATATACCGTATATACTCGCGTATAAGCCGAGGCACCTATTTTACCACAAAATACTGGGTAAAATGAGTGACTCGAGTATAAGCCAAGGGTGGGAAATGTGCTGCCCCCTGTGTCCCTCTTGTGCCATCTGTGCCCCCCTCTCTCTCCCGTGTCTCTTCTCCCCTCTCCCTTCCCTGTGTCTCTTCCCCCCTCTCCCTTCCCTGTGTCTCTTCTCACCTCCCTTATCACCCTCCCCAACCCCCTCCTCATTCTCAACCTCCCTCCTCAACCCCCCTCCTCATCCTCAACCTCCCTCCTCATCCTCAACCTCCCTCCTCATCCTCAACCCCCTCCTCAACCTCAACCCCACTCCACATCCGAAACCCCCTCCTCAACCTCCAT
Organism: Discoglossus pictus; assembly: GCA_027410445.1. Classification (NCBI taxonomy): domain Eukaryota; kingdom Metazoa; phylum Chordata; class Amphibia; order Anura; family Alytidae; genus Discoglossus; species Discoglossus pictus. Next base: position 115,393,622 of record CM050171.1, read on the forward strand.
CCTCATCCTCAACCTCCCTCCTAGAATGAGGAGGGGGCTTTAGAATGAGGAGGGGAGGGTTGAGGATGAGGAGGGGGGAGGGAAAGAGACACGGGGGTTAGAGAGACACAGAGGGGTAGAGAGACACGGGGGGTAGAGAGACACAGGGGGGGGGGTTAGAGAGACATGGGGGGAGAGTGACTCGAGTATAAGCCGAGGGGGGCCTTTTTAGCCTTAAAAAAAGGGCTGAAAAACTCAGCTTATACTTTAGTATATACGGTATATATATATATATATATATATATATATATATATATATATATATATATATATATATATATATAGTAATTTAGTAATTATTAACCAACATATATATATATATATATATATATATATATATATATATATATATATAGATTAATAATGAGTATTGCAATATAATTTGATACCTATTGGACAAACATCTTATTTATAATGACGAGCTTTCAAGAGGCTTAACCTCCCTTTATCAAGTCTGCAGCAATACTATCATGAGATGAAACCCTCAGTTTAAATATTAACAGCAGATGCAGAGAGAGTGGAGACAGCATCTGACATCATCAGGTAAATACATATATGGGGAATAAACACAACATAGCAAAGGAAACATATACTGTATACACATATTATATACACATATACATCAATATATACATGAAAAAGAGCTCTGTAGTCCACAGTGATATCTTTCCTGTTGGACAAACACCTCACTAAGAGTGCTAAGTCTGTCATAGTATAAGAAGAAAAAAAAAATCACATGAAATTCTGATAATGTGTTGAAAACCCAAGTCTATTTTAAGTCCTGTGTTTTTACTGTTGAAGAATGTGTTCATCTTTATTTCCAATGCTTTTCTCTCTTGGATGCTTTTACATTTTTCTCTGAGTATTTTGACTTTTAAGTTTTGGATGGAGTGATCATTCTGGCTAAAATGGTGTCCTACTGGGCTACAATAACTGTATTCATTATGTTTTCTTATTGAATGTCTGTGTAAATTCCTCCTTAAATGCATTTTTTGGCCGGTCTCTCCAATGTAACATGAATATGATCCTTTGATGTTATAGGTCTTGTTGTTATGTGTGGCTGTATTATCATTACAAATGTGTTGGCATAATTTACAGGCACGTTTGATACAAGGTTTAGTTCCATTTTTTGTATTTAGTTGTACGTTGGCCAATTTTCTGCTGACAAGTTTTTGTTTCAGGTTTGGTGGTTGTTTAAATGCAAGGATGGGAGGTTTTGGGAATATATATATATATATTTTTTTCTCAATCAAGTTTTTATTAGGCATATATAGTAAGCAACAATCAGAACATTTTTTGAAACATAATGAAATGCAATTTAAATTATTTGTCTAGTGACAATAAGTTTTTTTTTTTATTCTTAGTGCTGTGTAGAGCTTTTGTGTAGCATTTTTCCTTTTTCCTAATGGGATTTTTCTAGATATATTGTGGATTTGGGTATATCGTCCTTAGTCATTTAATGTTGCGAATTAAGTATCATAACTCCCCTTCCCTTTTAGAGGATCGGGGATTTCCTTCTTGTTTTAGGTGGTGGTGGGGGGGGGGGTACTAAGGTGGGGTTTAGATTACTTAACTGGGTATGGGAAGGATATGGGGGGGGGGTATTGATTATACCTGAGATTTTGCACTCGATCCACGCCGCCACCTCACTTGATTTTGTCCCGCATGATGGGCTCGTTATTTTCAAGATGCCATGGCCCTCCCCCCATCCGTGGAAGCCTTAGTCATGAAGTCAGTTGTCGTCAGTCCCCTTAAGCTAAAATGGGAGTGTAGCCAAGGGCTCCATGTATCAAGAAATGTGGGCATTGTATCAGCTAATAAATGTGACAATCGCTCATTGGTGGCTATAAAGTTAAGTTTGTTAATTATGCCCTGTAGGCTGAGGGCGTTGCTTTTCCATTGTTTTGCTAAGTGGCTTTTGGCCGCCAGCATTAAGAATTGCAGCAGTACATTTTGGGGCTTGGAGAGAAGGGGGCATCTGGTCCCTAAAAGTGCAATCTCTAGGTTTCTGTCAATGTGGGTCTGAGTTATCGTGGAGGCCAGATCAAAGACCTCCTCCCATATGGTACTTGCCATAGGGCACGTCCACCAAATGTGGATGAAGGAACCCGAATCCCTGCAGCCTCTTAAGCATCTGGGGCTTACTTTGCTGTTCCATTTATGTTGTCTGTCTGGAGTTATGTATGCTCTGTGGAGAACCTTAAGTGAGGTTTCCAGCAAACTGAAGTTAAGTGCGCCCTTAGATAAATTGGCCCATGTGGAGGTCCAAGAGCCCTCATCTCTGTTGTGCCCCAGGTCTCGTTCCCATGCTGCAATATATGCCGGTTTCCTGGTCTGTTTGTCGTGCAGAAGTTCCTGGTATAGGAGACTTATCATACCTTTACAAAGAGGGAGCGACTCGCAAAGTTTAATCAACCAATTTGATTTGGGGGGTCCAAATTCACGTTTTATTGAGTGCACATGAAATAGTAGTTTTTTGAAGTTAAAGTACTCTTTGGGTGGTATGTTCAGGGAGTTTATTATATTGTTTGGATGTTTAATTTCATTATCTTGGAACCAAGAACCCAGACACAAATATCCCCTTGTTTGCCACCAGAAAAGCGATTCTTGGGTAAGTGTTGGGGCTAGTCTTGGGTGAGGAGCCAGTGCTGTCAATGTAGAGGGTATTGTTGAGAGGTGTCGTGTTTTAGCTGCCCATCGCCACGTTTCTAGGGTGAGTTTTATGAGAGGGTTGTCTATTTTCCTAAGGTTATCTGGAATATCAGGCAGCCAGAGGATATTGGCCCATAAATAGTGTGTTATTGCCCTGTTTTCGATAAACATCCATAGTGGTTGATGTTTTGTTGAATGAGCTAGAGGTATGAATGCTAACTGGGCGGCCTTAAAATAAATGTGAAGATTTGGGCATGCTAATCCCCCCTTACGTCTGCCTTTGTGCATTTCTGTTTTTGAGATTCTATGGCGTTTGTACTCCCATATGAAGTTGAAGATCTGTTTTTGGCAAATTTCCAATTTTTTTGCTGGGATTGGGATTGGGATGGTTCTAAAGAGGTACAAAAGCCGCGGCAATAGATTCATCTTGATCGCATTGATGCGACCCAGCCAAGAGAGGCCGCTTTTTGTCCAAGTTGATAGTTCAGTGTGCAGTTCCCTGAATAGGGGGGGATAGTTGGCTTTGTACATTGAGTCTATAGAGTTGGTGATGTATACTCCCAGGTATTTGATTGCTGACTTTGGCCATGTAAAGTTGAAATTTTGTTTTAAAAAATTCTGAGTGTGGTTTGGGAGGGAGCAGCCTAGTGCCTCAGTTTTGTCCGAGTTAATTTTAAGACCTGATATTTTGCCAAAATATTCTAGGAGGGATATCAGGGCTGGTACTGATGCAGTCGGGTTTGTTAGGGAGCAGAGCAAGTCGTCCGCGAAAAAACAGCTTTTCATATGGTGCATGCCACTGCAACCCCCTCTATCTCCGCGTTGGATCTGATCATTTGGGCTAGAGGTTCTATTGCTAGCGCAAAGAGTAGGGGGGAGAGGGGGCATCCCTGTCTAGTTCCCTTTTCAATCTCAATTATTGAGGGGTTATCTCCCGCTAATTTGAGGCAGGCTTGGGGTTTGTCATAGTATATTTTCAGGAGGTTAATAAATTGATCTGGGAATCCGAATTTCCTGACGACTGCCCAGAGGTACTTCCACTCTATTGAGTCGAAGGCCTTTTCAAAGTCTAGCGCTAGTAGGCACATGGGAGTTCGGTGTTGCTGAGATAGATGTATTAAATTGAATAATCTTCTGACATTATCTCCTGCTTGTCTGTGCGGGACGAACCCCACCTGATCTTTGTGGATCAGTCTGGGAAGAAATGTGTTGATTCTGTTGGACATGAGTTTGGCCAGGATTTTGATATCCCCATTTAGGAGGGAGATTGGCCTGTAGTTCTGCACTTGGAGGGGGTCTTTCCCTTGTTTTTGAAAGAATACCATGTTAGCTTGGTTTAGTTCAGAGGGGATACTATGTCCCTTTAGCATGTTATTGAATAGGGTCGTCATGTGTGGTGCTAATGGTTCCGCAAATGTTTTGTAGTATAAGCTCGTGAATCCATCCAGCCCCGGGGCCTTGCCTGGTTTTAGAGATTTAATCATTTTAATGACTTCTTCTATTGTGACTGGGGCTTTAACCTGGCCCATCTCTTGGGGAGACATTACTGGGAGATCTACTGCTCCTAGAAATTGGTTTATATGGTTATCCGTGGGGGGATTGGGGGATGAGTATAGGTTTTGGAAGAAAGTTGTGAATTATTTTTGTATATGCGCAGGGCTGGAGGTTATCTCTCCTGTGGTCTGTCTGATTTTAAAGACTTTTGATTGATTAGTTTTTTGTCTTAGTTTTCTAGCAAGCATGGCGCTGGGTTTATTGGCTTTGGTATAAAATCAATGGCCAGTCCATCTCATGGCTTTCTCTACTTGCTCCGAGAGGATTAGGTTTAGCTCAGCCCTGATTTTGTCTATTTTGGTGCGGTTTTCTGATGTTGGAGATTTTTGGTTGAGCTTTTCAAGATCTATCAGGTTTGCATGTAACCATCTTTCTTTAGCCTTTTGGTTTTTTTTTGTATTTTGCTGCAAGTTTGATGCATGTGCCCCTAATGAAAGCTTTGTGGGCTGCCCAAACCCAGCCTATGTCCGCCTCTGCCGATAGGTTTGTAGAAAAGTAAAGTTCTATGTCAGATGCTAGGTGGTCCTTAAAGAGAGGCATTGACATGAGCATTTCGTTGAGTCGCCATGAGTACGGAGTTTTAAAAGCAAAGCCAAAATCTATTGTGCAGCTTACTATGGAATAATCTGACCAGGGGCACGGATGGATTCCCGAACCCACCGCGTTGTCAAGTAGGGAGGAATCTGTATAAAATGTATCTATTCTAGAGTATGTCTTGTGCAGTGGGGAGTAGAACGAATATTCCCTTTCCCCTCTGTGTTGTTCCCTCCAAAGGTCTATCAGGTGGAGTTCGTCCAATAATGCAAGAATTTGGGATTGTTTCTTAGTAAGTTGACTGCTCCGTCCCCCTCCTGATCTATCCAATGGTGATAAGACTGAATTTAGATCCCCCCCTAGAATTATTTTCCCAAGGTCATGGGATTTGGAGTAGCCGTATGAAAATTTTCTGTGGCATAAGCGTGGGAGCATATAGTGAGATTAAGGTAAATTTCTTTCCGAATAGGGAGCCTGTAAGGAGTACATAGTGGCCATCTCGGTCTATCTTTTTATGTTCTAAGATGAAGGGGAGGTCTTTGTGCAACAGGATTGCGGCCCCTGCCCTCTTTGTGGAATGGCTGGTGGCGAAGAAGGTAGGATAGAGTTTAGATTTAGGGATCTTGTTCCTGACAAAATGCGTCTCTTGTAGGAAGAGTACTGATGGGTGGTAATGTTTATAGGTATTAAAGGCCTTCCGCCTTTTTAAATTGCGAGTCGAACCCTCTTACATTTCTGTGTGATAAATGTTATTTCAGTGTCAGTCATGATGTGGTATCACCGTTTACATCTATAGTCAGGCTTCCTAGGATATCATACTCACCACCCGGATGGGAGGAGGTCAGGGGTCCAGGATAGCTCTCTTTGGCTAATCTCTTTGTGGCATGAGCCAGATCTTTGTAGGTATAGGTGGGGTTTTGTTGTGCGGCAGGTGGTTGGTGTACCGGGAGGATCGAGAGTTGCTCTCCGCAACTATGGGGGAGGTACAGGGTGTATAATTAGTTAGCATGGCATTTGGTATAACGTAACCTTTTTTACATCGGTAATGTAAATAAAGAAAAAATAATAGGGGGAGGAAGGCATAAAGCCTTCGGTTACAAATATAGGTAGAAATGTCAAGGGTCGGTGCCCTAGAGCTAAATTGCCTAATTGTGTGAAACAAGACAATAAAACATGGTAATAATTGGAGATAATAGATAAACATAGAGTCAAACATCTCTAACAGTTCTAACACCTGATTGTAGTAAGCCTAAGAAAAATAAAAAGGAAAAAAGAAGAGACACAAAACCAGAAAGAAGCTATCATCAGGGAGATTGGAGTGGCCCGTTGGTAACCGGTCGGTCTATACTTGTTAAGGGTAGTCATCCCCTGAGGAGGCTTGTACAGTCTTTGGAGTCACCCTCATTCCTGCATGTGGTACTTTAGGGTCCCTTTCTATCCTAGGTTGGGTAAGTATTGTCCAGACTTTGTCAGTTCTTGACTATGCGTATCAGCCTTTAGTTAGTTGTAAAGTTCATTGTACTTTCCCAGGATAGGTTCTTCTTGTCAGGGTAGTTTGGGTCTTTTTGATTCGTTTTGGCCTGGGGCAATTTGTGCCGTCAGGAAGATGATGCCTCCAGATGCAAACCGGCTAGGATGATGACGGGCCTGCCTTAAGCTCTGGGTCGGGCGTCTCTCTCCCTTGTTTTTGTGATCTTTGACGTTTAGGTTGGGAGACTTCGGTCCATTCTCTTGCAGGCCTTTGGGCCCCGGTAGCTTCTGGGGGGCTAGGCAGTTCCCCCTCCTTCAGGAGTCTTAAGCGGTGAAGAGTATCTCTTCCTTCCTCCATTGAGCGTACTATGTATGTTCTTGCGCCCACCTGAAAAGTGAGACTGAAGGGAAACCCCCATCTATATTTTATTTGGTGCGACATCAGGGTTTGCAGGATCGGCTTCATCTGTCGTTGTTTATACAGGGTTGATGGAGCTATGTCTGCATAGATCTGGATTTCCGCTCCGTCTGGGCATAAGATAGCCTGGGATTTCCTGGCTGCTTGAAGTACCGAATCTCTAGTCTGTTGCCGGAGGAAGCGTACCACTACGTCTTTTGGCAGGTTAGGGATTGTTGGGCCTCCCAGGGCTCGGTGTGCCCTTTCTAGGTCCCAGGGTTCTTGGGTTAAGGTCGGAAGTATGGTAGATACCACCGCTTTCGTGTAAGTTACCAGGTCCGTGATAGCAGTAGGTAACCCCCCTAGGCGTATATTATGTCGCCGGCTCCTTCTACCTTTAATTCAAGATCTTTGATTTGCGACGAGTTGGTAGATATGTCGATTCTGTCTTCAGCTTGGCTTTCAATGAGTTGATCCGCCATGGTTTCAAGTTTATTGGTCCGTGCGCCCAGTTCCTGTATTTCCTGTTTAAATTCTTTTATGGCTGCTGTTAGTCGTGATTGTAATAGCATGTCAAATTTGGCCATTGAGAAGTCCGACACATTCACGTTTGGATAGGCGACCTCTGAGTCTCTGTCACCTTCTGAGCCTGATGGTGAGGTAGGTGCAGGGCTGTTCTCTCGTTGGGAGCCAGCTGTTTGTTTTGTGAAGTGATCAGAGATACTCCTTGAGGGGCTGCTTTTCCTAGGTTTCCCCATGCTGAGTGTTTCCTAGAGTTAGGGATCTACACGTGACGGGGATTCCAGCTTTGGTGATTTGTTGTAGTTTAAAGTTCGTGGGGTAGCCCAGGTTTCTCTCTTTCCCTTTTATTTATTTTTTTTCTTTTCTCCTTTCTCTTCCCTTCCTCCTTCCACTTTCACAACATTTGGTGTTGCACTGCCAGAGATGCGTGAGCTATTGAGAAGGCATTAGCTCTAGTAGGCAAATGATGACTTACATGTTTCACATTGTTGTATGTATGCCACCTGTTTCCTTGATATTAGGATGTAGTGGTGGAGCTTTAGGGGTGACTTCCCCTACTTTATATTATTGGCGTGTTTGGGATGACCGCCGTGTTTGTTGCTGTTGTTATAGACTGCTTGGTTCTGAGGCCTTCATGGGCCAGTTTGTAAAATAAGTCCAGAGTATTCCGTTTCCCAGTTTATAATGGGATGATAAGAGATATAATGCATGTAGAAGTGTAATGATCTGGGTTGTGTGCTGCAGTGTTGCTGCAAAGAGTTCCCAAGTACTGCAGATGCTGGAATCCTGGGCCTTATGTGGCCTATAGCTGCCCTGTATGGATCAGGCTTTGTATGTAGGATGGTAAATTATGTAGGCTTCCTCTATTTCGCCTTAGTTTATGTGGGGTGTTAATATTGGCTCATCCAGGACTGAGGAGGTTGTTTCAGCTCCCCAGGCCTTCTTTTGTAGCCCTCTTTCTCCTCTTGCTGGTGGGTAATGGTCTCTGGGATGCCCTGATCTCCCACAGTTGGGATCTGTCATCCCTTGTGATTTTAGGCAGTTGCTGTGAGTGTGGGGTACTTACAGGGCTCAGGACTCCGTCTCCACGTTGATCTTTGGTGATCCAAGATGGCCGCCGCCTCGTGGGGATCTAAGATGGCCGCCCCCTGGTTGCTAGGCCTCAGGCCCACCAATAGCCTTTGCTCCAGCTGGCCCCGCTGACCTGGCCTCACTGATGTGCCCCAGCAGATGCCGTCCTGCTCTGCTTTTGGACCCTGGGGCCTTCGGATCCACACCCCACTGGGAGACAGCGTCTTACCTGGTCTGTGATAAGCCAAGCCGGCCCTACACGCGACCGCTCTGGTGTCACTGGGGGGGGGTCCCCCGAGGGAATGCGGGTCGTCGCCTCCTCCTCGCAGGCCCGCAGGGCCTCCAGCAACTCCTTGTGTCCACCGGGTCTCCGCGCCCAGGCCGGGCACTGCGGCCAGATGACAGGTGCTGTTAGACCGCTTTTGCTGTATAGAGCGCGGTGTTTCTTTTTTTTCTTTGGGTCTTGTATTTTTTTTAATCTATTTTTTGCAATTTTGGGTTTGGTGTGTTCCCCCCGATCTCCTGAGTGTAGGGGTATAGATATTTGGTTGATTAGGGGATCTATAAGGGTTGATTGCCCCGGATTGATTTAGGCCTTAGCTGGAGCTCTAACAGAGCACGTCTTACTTCCTCAATCGCTAAGCCACGCCCCCCGGGAATATATATTTTAATTCAGTATCTTCAATTAGTAAAGGTTGTAAATCTTTGATTATTTTCAGAATTTTCTCTAAAATTGGACGGTATGTGGTCACTAGAGGTATACGTGAAGTAGTTTCTTTTGTTTTGTAGTTTAATAGGTGTTCTCGGGGTATTTCGATGGCAGTGGTTATTTTTTGGGTAATAATACAGGGTTTTTAACCCTTTTGTTTTTTTTTTATCACGGTCTCCAGTGTTTGAGCAAATCCGATGGCATCTAATAGCTTGATTATGGATGATGGCTTGTTTGGTGTGGGAGGGATGGAAACTGGAGCTCTGTAGGTAATTACATCTGTCTGTAGGTTTCCTATATATAGATGAGTGGAGAGTGCCATTGGTGATGGATATAGTAGTGACTAGAAAGTTTACCTGTTCTGTGGAGAAACCCATTTTAAGTTTTATAGATGAATGGAAGGTGTTGAATGAATTATGAAAGTCTCTGAGTTTGTTTTCTCCTTCTGTCCAGAACAGATCATCTATGTAACGGTAGTATTTGTATGGTTTGTAAATGGATACAGATAAGAAAGTTTCTTCTAGATTGGCCATAAATAGATTTGTGTATTGTGGAGCCATTTTGGTACCCATGGCAGTCCCCATCATCTGTAGGTAGGTATCTTGGTTAGAAGTAAAATAGTTGTGGGTAAGGATATATTCTATTAGTTTAACAATAATATCAGGGCCATATTTATTGTTTTGCTTGATTGTTGAAAGAAACCTAAAGCATGCCTCAGTGCCATCTTTGTGTGGTATATTACTGTAAAGAGACTCTACATCCATGGTAACAAGTAGTGTGTTAGCAGGTAGGTTTTTAATCTGGCTGAGTGTGTTGAGAAAGTCAGTGGTGTCTTGTATATAGCTACTGGAGTTACTAACTAATGGTTTAAGGATGTTTTCAAAAAATCCAGATATCTGTTCAGTCAGCGTGTCCATACCTGTAACAATTGGTCTCCCTGGGATGCCTGGTTTGTGGATTTTTGGCAGTAGGTAAAAAGTCCCAGTAGTAGGATTGGCGGGGATTAGTTGTTCTAATTCCTGATGTATATTTTTAGGGAATGTTTTGAGGAGTTTCTTAAGTTGAAGAGTATATTTTTCTGTAGGGTCCTGGTTCAATTTCTTGTAGTAAGTATTGTCTGACAGTTGTCTGTTGGCTTTATTTATGTAGTCCTGAGTATTCATGATAACAACTGCACCTCCTTTGTCTGCCGGTTTGATGGTGATGTTGGGATTGTTTTTTAAAAACTTTATGGCAGTGCTTTCTGATGGAGTAAGATTGTGCAAGTCTCTTTTATATTGTGTTGTTATAATGGATGCAGTTCTCAGGCGACAGCTTTCTATATAACTGTCCAGTTTGATGTTACAACCAGGTTTTGGGTTGAAATATGTTTTTTTTTTCTTGTTACAGTCTAATGATGTTGTGGTATGTTCCTTGTTGTAGAAAAATTCTGCCAGTCTTAATCTCCTGAAGAATTCTTCTATGTCCGAGTATAGTTGTATTTGATCTAGTTTTATGTCTGGACAGAAAGACAATCCTTTGTCGAGAACAGAGGTCTCTGCTTGTGATATTTGATGGTCTGAGAGATTTACAATTCCTGTGTGTTCTGTATATTTTTCAGAAAAAATATTTGTTTGTGTTGGTAGGTTTTTAGATGTGTTGTTAGTAGAATTTAGGACTAAATTTCGCTTGTTTCTTCTCTCTTCCTTTCGCTATTGTATGTTGTTTTGCATCACGCCCGGCACAATCGTTGGCAAAGATACTAGAGTGAGTGCCAGATCCTTCTCCAGTGGACAGCAATTTGTCTGACCTCTCTGCTATGAGCAGCCCATCTTAAGTGACCCAACATGGTATATTTCTCAGCTTCATTGACGTACACAAGTCCCTTCACCATGATAAGGGAGCGGTCCAACCACTACCATTAGTCATAGGAATAGATAACTGCAGTTAAATTGTACTTTATTTAAATCAGTGCAACACATAATGAACATGCAGTGTGTCACGTGTAGTATCAGCCTGTTCAAAATGTTCTGGATCTCGAACATTGAAGCCTTGGAAGATAACAAAATGGTCCACAGGTCACAAATGTTGAGAGCCACTGATCTACTGCACAATGGTCTTTTAATAGAAGTTTAAAGTTGATTCTGCGGTATAGGAGTACCATGTCCTTTAATGCATACTACATAATATATTGTACAGCTATATTAATTATTGTAATGATAATTTAATTATTTAATATGTTGAACACATTAGTAACTGGAAGATAGTGCTGGAAGACAGAAAACCTATATGAATTACTTCTTGTATGTGCTGATTCCATAACTTGCTTTTTTCCAGTCTTTCCCAGATTTGGGGTCCCTGCAAACTCACTTCTGCATATGTGGTTTTCCAAAGCGACAGCTTTATTGGTGGATAACTGTGAAATCAGGGTGGAGAAGGGGAGGGCTGGGAGGACTCTGCTGCCAGTTCCTAATGCTTTGGGGTTATTTTTACTTATTAATATATTTGTCACTCACACAATCCATGATAAGGGTCATTTACCGCATAAATAAAAGCCCCGCAGCTGCATGAACTTCAAAGTAATGTCTTTAAGGGCTGTCACAAACCCATCGGTATCTGAAGTCTCTCATGGAATGTGTGGCTATCACACAGTCATTTAACCCTCAGGCTTATAAAACTATTTCTCACTGGAGGAGTTAACTGTGCTAGAAATGTAAATTTAGATACACAAAAGTGGTGTATCCAATGGATCCAAAAAATCTGGTTCATGGTACATAAACAGTATCAACAAACCTCTTTCTAACTCATACATTTATTCATTAGCATTCATTACTATTAATGGGATTATATTAATATTTGAATTAATCTTGTAAATTAAATGCAATTTAAAGGGTTTTATATTAGGGAAATATGAATATTACACTCATTAAAGAACCATTATAGTGTCATATTTACAGTAAACACTTTTGGAATACTCGAAAATGGCCAAATATTTTTAGAAAATAAAAAATAAGTGTTTATAAGTTGTTATATACGATTATGCTGTTGTGAGAGACATGGCCTGCAGAGAAGATTTCAGCTGCTGCCATTGAAATGTGACATGGGTACATCGTTACATAATAATTGTAGTTAAAAAAAGATTTTTAGTCCATCAAGTTCAAACTATTTAGATCTGCTATGATCTTTGCAATATGCAGATTAATTGTTAACTGATAATTTATCCAGAGGAAGCAAACAGAAAATAAAACAATTAAAACTTTAACAATTGTCTCAAAAGGGGAAAAAATTAAATTCCTTCCTGACCCCAGATATTGGCAATCAGATTCCTTCCTGAATCAATACTCTCTTGCTCATTATCCAGGATAGTCCTGTGTGCCCTTTTTATTCAAAAATATATCCAATCCCTTTTTAAAGTTATCTATTAAATCTGCTGTCACCACCTCCTTTGGTAGAGTATTCCACACTTTAAACAACCTTACTGTGAAGAACCCTTTTCTTTCTTTACAGTGGGATATTTTTCCTTCGTCAGTTGAATAACTCACGGCACAAAAAGATCGCTTGACAAAGCGATCGTCATCATTATGTCATTGAAAAATGAAGGTTAGATTTCAAACCCTTTCGGGTTTCAATTACGAGTTACGATCGGACCCGCATTTTAGAAATAATGCAATATTAATAAACTAGTTATTAACACATTTAACACATTGATTGCCGAGATCGATATAACACAGACATTAAACATTACAAAAAGTATTTTACATTGCAGATTTGTGAGTTTAAGTATGTTGTGCTATTAATTTTAACATAACATCACTTTCACTTTAATTTTAAGTACAGTAATCTGCTGATATTTGCATTTACAGTGCTACAGATTTATGACTTTAACCCCACCCCATTTGCGGCAACGTAGGGTACCCGTAGGGATTTTCCTCCTGTAACCCGCAGATCATTTGTGGTTAGTTTTACGAGGCCAATTTAATAGCTGTAAGCCTTGTGGGCTACGCTACGGGCTATGTTTTTACATGTTGGGGGAATTTAATGTGGCTGTTGTTCTTGCTCCCTTCTTAAATATAGGTATCACATCTGCTTTTCTCCAGTCATCTGGTAGCGACCGTGTGGTGAGTGAATCTTGAAAAATTTAATATAATGGTTTGGCTATTACAGAGCCCAGCTCCCTCAGTACCCTTGGATGTATTCCATCAGGACCCGGGGATTTATTAACATTTATTTTTTCCAACCTCTTTTGGATTTCTTCCTGCGTTAACCAATTATTTGGTGAAGGTAGTGTAGCGCCATTATGTTGCAATGCCTAATGTAAAAGTGGAATGAGTGTGTCAATACTCCCTCGTCAAGTTAGTAACAAAAAAACAGCCATAATCTCAGGATTTCACTGCAACCAAATGCAATCCATTTGGACCATCTTTAAAGCAGGTTTCACACTTTAATCCAAAAAGTAAATACAATAAGCTTGTTTTTTTAGTGCCAAAATGCAATGCCTTATAGTAATTCTAATTTCACATTTATTTTATCTGTACTTATAAACACAGTCCTGGTAATAAGTGTGTCAGGATCTTTTTGCAGTTCATGTCATTTTCCTTTCTTTTCCTGAGATTCCAGTGCATATAAGAAGAAAAAAACAAACAAATAAACGCTAACACGTTTCAAGACCGCTAATTTAATAGAATATTGACTTTAGTACGAAGCCCAGGATTTCATTAGTGCACTGTTTTTCCAGGCAGATTGTAGAGCTTGTTATCTCAGGCAGCTTTTCCCTGTTGAGACTAAGAAATCTTCTAGTCGGCAGCTTTACATATATTATTAGAAGAGGAAAACTAATGCAGGGGACATCCATATAGGGGCTTTTATAGAAAACATACATTTCAAAAATTTAATTTAAAAATTAAATGAATTACATCAGACATTTAAAATTATTTCTGTTGCTGGAACTATATATATGACGGCAAAAAATGACGGCAATGAAATTGTATGTGAGCTAATGCTGTTTGGTGTGTAATAATGAAATATATAATACATTAATAAATGAGTATACTTTACCTATTTTGAAGCATTGTGTTGAAGAGCTGTCAATTTGTTTTGATGTTGCTGCAGCATTAGTGGTGTGGATCTGCTGTGTAAGCGTGATGAATGTGTGCAGTGTAATACTGTGCGTGCGCGAGCCGAAACCGTTAGCGTAGTTGTGTACTTCCCCATTGGCGTAAAATGGCGGGTAATGTTTGGTATGCGTCTTTGTGGATTATCCGTAGGTCTTTTGTGGTGTTTTACGAGTTTCTTGTGGTGTTTTGCAAGTGTGTTGTGGTGTTTTCCGTGTTTAGAGTGCTGTAGCCTCGTTTTCGTTTTGTTCGTAGGACATTTTTTCTCTCGCTTAGCGATTTTATTAGTGTCTAAACTGTTTTATTTTTATTTAAATGAAGGTGTAAGTTTCTTTTTTGAGGTGCTGGATGGTTCCTCTTGCTGTAGGTAAGCCTTTTATGTGTGTGTTGTCTGTATTTATTGTGTTTTAAATGTTTTTATGTTCGCGTGTTGCGTCCGATTTTTGCGAGGTCGTAATGTGTGGTAACGTGTCTCGTATGGTGTTTGCGTGTGTAGCCTCATTTTCGTTTTGTTCGGCGGCCATTTTTTCTGTCGCTTAGCAATTTTTTTTGTGTCTAAACTCTTTTATTTTGAGTGAAATCAAGGTTTAAGTTGCATTTTTGAGGTCCTGGATGCTCCCTCTTGCTGTAGGTAAGCTTTTTATGTATGTGCTGTGTGTATTTATTGTGTTTTGAATTTTGTAATGTTTGCGAGTTGCGTCCGAGTGTTGCGAGGTCGTAATGTGTGTTAACGTGTGTCGTATGTTGTTTGCGTTGCAAGGTAAAGTTTGCGAGGGTCGTAATTGGTGTGTCGTGTTGTTTGCGGTGCGACGTAAAGTTTGCGAGGGTCGCCGCTCCATGCCAGCAACTGAGGCCCTCGCCCGCTGCCCTCGCTAGGCGAGGGCCCGCAAGCGTTAGCAACAACTCGCATGCTCACAACTATATATGTGATATATATATACTAGCGAATTGCCCGTCAAAAAATGACGGCAATGAAATTGTAAGTGAGCTAATGGTGTTTGGTGTATATAATGTGGCTGATCTAGCGTCCTTCGTTTTCTATGTCGTGTGACTTTTTTGGAATATGCGTAGCTGTTTGGTGGTGTTTTGCGTGTTTATGGTGGTGTTTTGAGTGTTTATGGTGGTGTTTTCCGTGTTTCGGGACCTTTAGTCTAGTTTTCGTTTTGGTCGGCGGACATTTTTTCTCTTGCTTAGGTGATTTTCGGGTCTCTAAACTCCGAAATTTGTGCTTAAATGTAGGTGTAACTTCACTTTCAGAAGTCCTGGGTGCCCCCCTTGCTGTGAGTAACCTTTTTATGCGTTTGTTATTTGTATTTATTGTGTTTGTAATGTTTTTGGGGTCGTGCAGGTTGCGTCCTTGTTTTTTAATCTCGTAGGTGTTTTTCAGCATATACGTAGGTGTTTGGTGGTGTTTTGCCTCTTTAGACTGCTGTAGCCTTGGTTTCGTTTTTTTCGGCGGCCATTTTTTCTCTCGCTTAGAGAATTTTTTTGTGTCTAAACTCTTTTAATTTGAGTTAAATTGAGGTGTAACTTTAGTTTTCGAGGTCCTGGATGCTCCCTCTTCCTGTAAGTAAGCTTTTTATGTATTTGTTGTGTGTATTTGTTGTATTTTTCATCTTTTCATCTGCGCGTGTTGCGGACGATTTTTGCGAGGTCGTAATGGGTCGTGACGTGTCTCGTATTTTTCTTCGGCGCTCCATGCCAGCTTTGCGAGGGCCGCGGGCTAGCTACGCGTGCCCGCAAGTGTGAACAACAGCTCGCATACTCACAACTATATATGTGATATATATACTGTATATATATATATATATATTTACAAAGTTATAAGGTTGCACTGAAAGGGTCTCAATTTCCTCCTTGTATGATCCAATAAAGCAGAATAGGGAACAGTATGAGACAACACATTCCTAGTAGCATTTGTTACTTACATAGCAATCACACAAGAAGTACTGATGATCTTAAGGTGGAAATAACAAAGGTTGTCTCTGAACGGCTGAATTTTCTGCTTGTCCATACAGCTCTTCTTACCATCGTATTCCAGTAGTCGGGTCTTGTTTTGAAATCAATAATAAGGAAATATATGGCATTATTATTATTAGTTACTCATTTTCATTGGTAGGTAACCAGTCTCACTCTGCTTAGGCCCAGGTAGATCAGTCAGAATCAATGAAAGTGAGTGACTCACCTGAACCCAATCCTAGCTACACAAGCAGAAAAATAATGAAATCCTGGGGTCCGCGTAGGACCAGATTGCCCACAACTAAAGTGGCGCCACAGATCTGGGATTCTCCATATTGCACTCCAGTGTGAGTCAGTGAGGATGTGTGATGTTTTGGTGCAAAGTTGGAGGGAAAGAATACATTTTCAGACCACACCTTAATAAATTGTTTTACCTTGTTTCATGTCATTAAACTTTCCCTTTTCTCAAACATAGAGCCCAATTCAATTGAGCAAGTAAGTTACTGAAGTCTGTAAGTGAGGCCGTAAGTAAATTTTTTATTCAATTGTTGTCTTTTTGCTGTCTCCAAATGGTTTACAGGTTACTGGCTTGAAAACTGTGCGGTGGTAAAACCTGGAACTTACAGCCTCCCGAAGCCTTTGATCTTTCTTGTCCTCAAGAGTTACGATCTCTAAAATTGCAAATCGCTTTTCAATTGCTACAATTCTCCATAAAATAAAAAAAATTGAATAAAATAAATCATATTTGTTTTATGTGTCATTTCGGGCTTATATCGATCTTGGGAATCAATGAGTTAATACATATCAGGCTACCCATATGGACTAGAACAGTATTGGCAATAATTTTTATTATTTTGAATTTTGAGGGTTTGCAAGTCCCATCGCATATCGGACTCCAAACCTTGATTGACATGTAACCTCCATGTTTTACTGCCTTAATGATGGCAGTCTCATTTTCTATTGGCTGTTTCGAAATGGGTAGTTTAAGCCTTGCTTAATTTTTTATTTATTTTTATTGGTTTTATAAAACATATAGACATACATAAAGTAAACTTGACAATACATAATATACACTTCATACATATTGTACATTTAAAACACAGGTATAGGTGGGCTTCAGGAATAAAATTCTTGTTTAAATAATGCACAATATTCCATCCATACTCTACTTTCATTCTTTTACAAAGGTTAATAGATAAAAATAACAAGAAAAAAAAAGAGAATGAACAAAAACAAAAATAAAGGAAAAACAAAAAAAAGAAATCATATCTTTTTGTATTCATTTATATATTTTTCCCATATTGACCAGTCTATAAATGTGTTACGTTTGAAAGGGCCTATTTGAAACTAATCTTTTTCTAACTCGTAGTTTCTTGTAACTATGTTTACCACCACTGACCATGTTGAGTTCTGGATATTTTTCCAATATTTCATGATAAACTTTTTTATTATCAGCAGAATATATGATACTAAATATTTAGTGGGGAGAGATATCAGTTTCTACATGTAAAATCATCTCTTCTATATTAAACGGTCCTTCTTGTTCTATTATTTTATTGATTTGTTGTTTACATTGATGCCAAAAAGGTTAAATTTTTTTCACACTCCCACCACATGTGAAGGAGGGATCCCTCTTTATCACAGCTTCTCCAACACTTAGATGGAGAGGTATTTTCAAATCTGTTTAAATCCACAGGAGTTAGGTGCCATCTTTGAATAATTTTGAAGAAAATGTTGTTATTTGATGGTCCTAAAGAAGATCTTTTCACCAATTTACATGCTTTGTGCCATGTATTGATTGTCTGTTCTTTATTTAAATCTTTCTCCCAGGTCTTCATACTAGTTGTTTTATCTAATCTTACAGAGCTATTAACGATTTTTTGGCACCTTGAAATTAAATGGGTTATATTTTTTGCCTGTACTAGTTTCTCAAATGGAGTTTGCTCGTTCATATTATTCAATTTATAGCATTTTTTGATAGATCTTTTTGAATGATTGTGTAATGTAACCAATTTAGGTTTTTAATATTTAACTTTTTCCATAGGTTTTCCAAACTAAGTAAATTTCCATTCATATATAAATCTCCCACTATTTTTATTTCTTTCTTTTTATTACTTATATTATTTTTATATATTGTTCACCCCCTCTATTAACTCAGTTGGGGCTCCTAATGATGGATTATTGAGTAATTCAACATTATTTATTTTTATTCCAGAACTTTATCGGGGACTTAATACCTCTTGGTAATTTTGTCAGCATACTTTTTTTTCTGGCTGTATAAACCAAATAATCGTATGTAGAGGAAATGGGTTAAAAAACACTTGTTCTATCTTGTACCAAATCATTTTTGGATCTATATTATTCCATGCTACAACATGTGCCAACGCTATTGCGTCATGTATATCAAATATCGAAGGGGTTGCTAGACCTTTGACAAAGGGTCTTTTAACAATTGATATATCTAGCCAGGATTTTTTTCCCCTGGTAAATGTATTTATTTATCATTTTCTGAAGATCTTTTAATATGTAATTTGGGGCTATTTCTGGAATAGCTCTAAAAATGTATGTAATTCTATGTATTATTGACATTTTTACTATTGCAATTCTCGCCGACCAGGAAGTCATGGCCTTGCTTAATTGATCATTGTTTGGCCCGTAACTTGCTAGCTTTTTCAATTGAATAGCATCGGAAACGGAGATGAACGGGAGCCTCCAGCACCCCCGCAAACATACGGCCTGTATCCCGCAAGATGCCGGCTTGCAATTGAATTGGGCTCAAAGTTTTCAATGTCATAAAGGCTCAACAAAATACTTTGATTTCCATGTATGAAATGATATGTTCCTCATCTAGATTCTATTGAGGCTGATCCTTCATTACACCAATCTGCTATATCAATTCATACAGGTCTACATTAAATATTTTTTAATAGAAGACATAAGAAACATTTTTGGTCATTATTTATTTTCCATTTTTACTAATTTATTATTGGATGTTTATGAATATTATACATTTTGTTTAGTAAATCATACCAGTGGCCGACATCAGAAATCATTAGACACAGTACAAATGTACATTTGAATATAAATGATAAATAAATATAAATGAATTTGTTGAATTGTTAGAGGAGTATAAATTACAAGAATCGTATTGTCTACAAAAACGCACCAAGCCTCCATCCCATAACACCCCATAGCACCATATTTATCAATTTACTAGCGATTACTTACTATTCACTATAAAACTTTCTCAAAACATCTTGTTCCTTACCTAACCAAACTATACACCACTATTTTAAAAGGTAACCAAATACCATCAGAATTCAATCAAGCCAACTTAATTGTTTTCCCAAAATTAGGATGAGATCTTCTGGAGGCGAAACTTTTTCGACCTATCTCTCTACTTAATGGGGTTTTAAAAATACTAGCGAAACTCGTGACCAATAGAATTTCAAAATTCCTCCCTAAATTGGTTCACAGAGACCAAGTGGGCTTTGTACAGTTCAGACAGACAGGGGACAATATAAGGGGGGTACTAAATGTAATTCACCTAGCTAAAACAGAAGGCAAACCACTATACCCAATCATTCTAGACCTAGAGAAAGCCTTTGATTCTTTAGAATTGGAGTATCTAAATGTTGTACGAAACAAGATGGGCATTATAGGAAACTTCATACACCTTTTTAACTGACTTTACAATAAACCAAAAGCCTTCCTGATGCTACAGGGAGAAAATAGGAATTACGTAAATATACAAAGGGGAACAAGACAAGGCTGCCCCTTATTATTGGCACTAGCAATTGAACCCCTGGCCCAAGCAATTCGTTCCTCAACACAAATACAGGGAATACAAGTTGGTCTACAACAATTTAAGTGCTGCCTATTTGCAGACGACATATTATGCACCCGGACCGAACCTGAGACTTCCATACAATATTTGATGGACACCCTAGACCAGTTTTGCAAGATCTCTTAAGGTTAACCTTAGCAAAATAGAAGCCTTAGGATTAAATAAATAAACTCACTCTCAATCAACTAAAAAGAAAATGTTCATTTGCATGGCCCGCTAATCATAATACCTACCTAGGTATCAACCTAACTCCTGATCTGTCTGGATTGTACAAGACTAACTACATTCCCATGATTAAAACTCTCACTACAGAAACTAAAAAATTGAGCAAATTCCCCCTGTCCTGGACGGACGGACAAACTCCATCAAAATGAATATTTTACCTAGACTACTTTATCTATGCAGATCTCTGCCCATTCCAATAAATCTTAAAGATCCTGATAAATTTCAACAACATCTAACAAGATTTATTTGGAATAATAAGGTAATTTGGCAATCAATTGGGGTCTTTTGGCGACCCCCAAACGGCTTCGGAGTTACGGGCTTGGAAAAAATTTTGGCCGTAATTTTTTCAATGTCTTGCGGGCCTCGCGATGAGCGCCAAAGGCCTGTGGCATTCACCGCTCATTGTGGGCCTGGCAATGAGTGCCTTTGCCTCTCATTGCAGCCCCCGTTAAACCTGTAATCAGTCATGCTATTAGACAGCAACCAGATAGTTATATGGAGCCTCATTCAATTGAGGCTTTCGGGAGATCCTGGCTCGAAAATTTGCTATTCAATTGGCATCATTTTGCGGGCTCCGGGCTACGAGCCCGCAAAATGATGCCAATTCATCACGATCCACTGCGATTTTTAAAATCGCAAGTTAATGCCCCTCCCTCCACGCCTTTGATCTTTCACGGCCGCAAGACTTCTGAACACTAAAATCGCAAATCCCTATTTAATTGCTTCAATTCCCCCTTGCTAACCACTCTGTCATGCCTGCAAATGGCAAAAGTCAAACCACAAGTTAAGGGTATCAAGGAGCACTTTCACAGCAAATAAAAAATCAATACTGTACTTTTATTAAAAGGCAAAGTGCTTTTAGGTCTTAGAATTAATAGCACAACCTACTCAAGCCGGCAAATTGGCTCCAAAAAATACTTGATTTCATGTTCAATTTCTGTGTTATATCGATCCTGGCAATCAATGTGTTAATACATTTAATGGAACTTGCATTTAATAGAATATCATATTTACGGCTTTATCAATATTGCATTATATCTGGAATGTGGGTCCAACCGTAACTCGTAATTCAAGCCCGTAGGACTTCAATAAAAAATGGAGGTTGGATTTCAAAGTCCTATGGGCTTGAACCACAAGTCACGATCGGACCCACATTACATTGGCTGTTTTTAACCGTGAGTTACCACCTTGCGTCAACAATCATGTTCAAGCCCACAAATGCTACTTTCGATAGCCTGGTTTGCGATGTGCGCTATCGGGCCGGGACTTGCAGACCCGGCCAATTGAATAGCAGTATAAGTTGAGGTAGCTGCAGGCTCGCAGCAGGCCTACAGACATACTCCGATCGAGTTGCAGCCTTGCAATTGAATCAGACTCATGGTGTGTGATAGAAGGTGCAGAAAACCCTAAACTAAATTTACCCAAAGGTTATAAATACTTACCAATAAGACTTATGGTGGAAAATCTTGTCAATTAAAGGCATATCTTATTTAAAAGGCTTATAAGTGCACCTGATAGAGGAGAAATAGTAGTGTATGCAAACATTTTTTGCATGAAAAAAATACCAAAATAAACATTTAAACGCTTACCTTGAAGTTTGCAAAATATCTTGTAATTTTTGACATCAGTGCTCTGCTATTGGCTGAAGGAGGCACCAAGAATATGTAATGATTTAAAAACTGCTCCCCTAATGCTGCATGCTGATTGGGTGGGGATCAGGGTCTTGTTTAGCCACCCCTGAGGGTGTCAACATAATCATTAGAGGGATTTTTAGATATTAATAAAAATAACATGTTTTATGAAACATGCTGCATACATTACATAAATGATGCTTTCTGCATAAAGAGTGTAAAATGTAATAACCCAGTTCACTTAAATATGCCTTTAAGAGTTTTAACAGCTTCTATCAAACAGCATGTCAATTTCTACTTGCTATCTAACAGCATGACACTGAGTCTCTTACAAGTACGTTAGAGTACATTTTTGTAAAACAAAATGTTGTCCTAAAGAGTACATTTACTTAACATAATGTTTATTATTAATATATTTATGTGTGCAGTGGGGGACATTCAACAAGGGACGAGGGCACCACAGATTTAAACCTCACTTGTGTGATTAATAATTCAAACTGGCTGTCATTATTTCCATCTAGTGAACAGCGGACGCGAACTTCATCAAATGTTCGCGAACGGGCGAACATCGGCGAACCGCCATAGACTTCAATAGGCAGGCGAATTTCAAAACCCGCAGGTACTCTTTCTGGCCACAATAGTGATGGGAAAGTTGTTTCAAGGGGACTAACACCTGGACTGTGGCATGCCGGATGGGGATCCATGGCAAAACTCCCACGGAAAATTACATAGTTGATGCAGAGTCTGGTTTTAAGCCATAAAGGGCATAAATCACCTAACATTCCTAAATTGTTTGGAATACCATGCTTTAAAACATCAGGTATGATGTTGTATCGATCAGGTAGTGTAAGTCCCTTTGCACAACCGCAAATTCTACATTTGCACAAGGTTGGATACCAAGCTAGCCATGTCCCGTTCCTTGTCCTCACTGATGTCATTGAAGGTCTCTTCCTCCACTCAGCCACCAAGGGTCCCCGAAAGGTGACAACAAGCCCCCTGGGACGCCTGCTGTGTTTGGTCTTCCACCTCCTCAAAGCCACCTTCCTCCTCTGACTCCTCTTCATCAGACTCCCAGAGTCTGGGGGCTTCCACTGCCCAGCATGGAATATGATACACAGGTCAGAGTCTGGGGGCTTCCACTGCCCAGCATGGAAGATTATACGCGTTGCCTCTGTCTGCATTATTATAAGGTGTGTACTGTTAAGTAGTACTATTCCTATCGGTTTAATCCCTGTTACGTCCACTATCAGGGGACGTGTATATGGCATATATTTTTGGAAGCGGGAGATGGAAAAAGATGCTTGGTGGGTCCTCCCACTTCAAATTTGGGGCACTGCACATGCAATCTAAGGTGCCACCAGATATGAGTGTCACTGTGCACTGGCAAAATTTGGCAGAGTAGATGCAATAGGCTTCACACACACGTCTGTAGGCAGGCAATTGCTATTCAATCAATTACAGTCAAAAAAGTGTTGTTTTATGTCACTGTACACTACGGTTGCACCAGATATGACGTATCACTGTGCACTGGCAAAAGTTGGCAGAGTAGATGCAATAGGCTTCACACACACGCCTGTAGGCAGGCAATTGCTATTCAATCTATTACAGTCAAAAAAGTGTTGTTTTATGTCACTGTACACTACGGTTGCACCAGATATGACGTATCACTGTGCACTGGCAAAAGTTGGCAGAGTAGATGCAATAGGCTTCACACACACGCCTGTAAGCAGGCAATTGCTATTCAATCTATTACAGTCAAAAAAAGTGTTTTATGTCACTGTACACTACGGTTGCACCAGATATGACGTATCACTGTGCACTGGCAAAAGTTGGCAGAGTAGATGCAATAGGCTTCACACACACGCCTGTAGGCAGGCAATTGCTATTCAATCTATTACAGTCAAAAAAGTGTTGTTTTATGTCACTGTACACTACGGTTGCACCAGATATGACGTATCACTGTGCACTGGCAAAAGTTGTCAGAGTAGATGCAATAGGCTTCACACACACGCCTGTAGGCAGGCAACTGATATTCAATCTATTACAGTCAAAAAAGTGTTGTTTTATTTCACTGAGCACAATATAAGCTGTTAGGTGTTAGCCTGTCACACACACACGCTGGCAGGCAGGCATATGGAATTAGATTACACAGAAAAAAATTATAAAATAAAATAAATGATGTTCTAGCCCTAAAAAGGGCTTTTTGGGTTGCTGTCCTTCAGATGGAAGGCTCTGGAAGGGAGTGTATGCTGCTGATTGGCTGGAATGTGTCTACTGACTGTGAGGTGCAGGGTCAAAGTTTCCTCAATGATAAAGAATAGGGGGCAAACCGAAAAGCGCATATGTTCACCGTTCGCTGCGAAAGCGAACATGCCAAAATCGCTGTGAATAGTCAGCGGGCGAACTGTTCGCAACATCACTATTTCCATCCTTTTGAATGAACAACTCATGGGTGTAATCACAAAAATTATTCTGAGATGGAAACAACTCATTGTATACAAAAATGCATACCAGCTTCTCTACACATATACATACATTGAAGAATCTGGGGGGGGGGGATATCCCCCTCATCCCCTCCAGTTCCTACATCCAACTGCAATTCAAGAATATAAATTTAAAGTGATCTTCCAACTAATTGATTTAAAGTTTATTTTCATCTTTGTTTTAGTTAATCATTCAATCTAGAAGAGGAGCATACACATTGCTCCACAACATCTTGGAGCTACTCTAATGTCTGTTTATTCATTTTCTTGCTTGTTTAAATTACATTTTGAGTTCCCTGTCATTTTAATTAATAAGTCAAAGTTCACTCCGTATAAGGACTGACAGTTGTATTTTTTTGCAATTTTTTGACAATGAGAAAAACTTACTATGCAGCTAATTACTATGTACTATTAATTATTTAGCAGCTATCTAACATGTATATATATGAAGAAGTGATTATTCCATTAACGAATTGTGGAACTGTATATATTTGTATTACTAGCATAAATAGTTCCTAGGTGGAATATCTAACATTTGTTGGAGGAATTTAATTACCATTATAAGTTCCCCAGGAAAAATATGTCAACCCACAGCTTTGATCACAGCACAAAGGGTATATGAGCAGAAGCCGGTATCCTGACCTGTTTTTTATTTAGTTTTTATTTCCTTTTTCAAAATAACATTTCAACAGAAAGAGGTATAACAGGATAAAGGCAAGTAAGTGCAGAGTACAGTGTTATCACAAGAAAAGAAAAGAAATAATATGATCAAACACTTCACCATGGTATTGTCCCCATGAATGAGAGGCATGAAGGGTGAGTGGTACCAGGTCCTTCTATGAGTAGTATTTTCAATAGACATAAACCTCCGAGGAACTATTTATGCTAGTAATACAAAACAAGAGTTCACAGTCCATCCAACCTGATTGACTGAATCTTCTTGCATTTCTAGGATAGTATAATATCTTTACTTTTGAATAGATTGTCCAGACTTACCATAGTATTCCTAACCAGAAGCAAATGTCTTTTATTTTATGGTTGCAGTCACCATCTACAGAGATCTTGGATCCCAGGAAAATAAAATATTTCACTGCCTCCACTTCTTCCCCATGATATTTCTCCCAGCAATATTGATTCCTGCTTTGGATTCGTCACACTCCTTTTCCGATCATGAACCATTTGTTTGTTCCATATTGGGTTCTGACCATGGCTTCTTGGTCCCCATACATATTTCTCAGGAGGCAGATGAGATGATCTTCTTTCCCCATCTCTTTTAAAATATGCCATATTTTGTTGTGAACCACCCAGTCAAAGACTTTAAAATGGTCTGTGAAGAAATATAAACAAGGATAATTGGTTTGGTTTCTTTTTACTAGTAGTTTAGATGAGTGAAAATGTATGTACATAAATTATTATCCTTTACTTGTAATCTTATGTAGGGCCATAATTTTGGGAGTGGTTTTCCCAGTCAACTCTAACTTGAAATGATAAGGAACTAAACTGTTCAATTACTGAGTGAAGAGCTGGCAGCTAGTCCAAAGGAGAAGTAATGGAAAGAACCGCATCATCATCATGGTCCTACCACATGTTCCTGATCAAGCACCTGGAAGCTTCTAATGTCTAGATGGGACCTCAGGGCAGCAACATTTAAGGCAAGACCCTGCTTGTGATGTTTTACATCTTAAATGGGTGGTAAAACACAAAGAAACACTTGCAGATGGACACATATAATTACATATAATGACAGACCTTCCAGAAAACAACCCTTTTACTCTAGCAAATGATTTCTCAGTGTTAGGTGATACAAGAACTGCAGAGATATCCGTACAGTGTGAGAAAGCACGTGCCCTGTCCTGTCTCCTGTTGAGAAATTCTACTTGGTCCTTACTTATCAAGAAAGTGACAGTTTTGACAATATTTTGTATTCTTACCAGGCTTAGGAATTGTAACTGTATTGGCTTTGAGGTTTTCTTATACAATATCCCCTGTATCTAAAATATATTTGCAGGTTATTAAATTGAATAGAGATAAAAGTTTATGATTTTTTTGAGAATGAATTCTTGTTAGGCCATCTGGCCATGGTAACTTGTTGGGCTTGAGCTTTTTCTCAGTTCTAGTAAAGTGAAGGACTTGTTTAGTTGAGGCTTTTAGAGGTCAGTAGGAGAAGGCAATTTCAACAGGCCAAAAATTAAGATATGGCATTTGTACCAGAGATAGGTAGACCTCACACTCAGCTGTAAATAGGAATTAAAACTTCTCTAATGTACATGGGATTTACAATTTTTACTCTTTTGATATCTGGTAAATGGGGTTTACATAATATAAGCTGTATTGTCCTGACCTTCTCCGCAAGCAAAGAGCAAGTGTGATTGTTTCCAGAGTAATACATCTCATTAAGTTTTAAAATATTCATGGCTGTGCTCCGATTGAGCAGTTATTTGACGTTCTTATGCAAATCATTAATCTGTGTTAACTAATGAGGGGAAGAGAAGGCTTTGTTTTTTTTATACCTAATTGTCTGAAATGGATATAGAGTTGGGCTAAACATTTGCCCTGCTCCTCATTCCCTGGCAGCCAACTGAATACATGTGACTTTAATTACATATTTATGAGTATTCCACAAAGTTAAATCAAATCTTTCCTTATTATTGTTAATCTCGTAATATTATGTCATTTGGCTTGATATGACCTGTAAATTGTCTAATGAGGTTATCATGTGGCTTGGAATTTTCCAGGGGCCACATACCTGTTTTTGACAAATGTACATATAAATATACAAAATTAAATGGTGGTTATGAAGTTAAAAATTAAGACCAATTTCAAGTTCATCCAACAATTTAGTACAAAAACTAAATCTAATAAAAATGTATTTATGTTTATTAAACTATTCTTCGTTATGGTAATTAGAAAAACATGTCTATTAAATGGCAGGAAGAAATAGTAACATTTGATGAAGAGGAGTGGAATGACTGAACAAACACATATCAAAATCTGTGTTATGAAATATTTATTAAAAATGTATTTAACTATATATCTTCCATAGAGCAACAATGACATGCCTTGAAATGCAGATAGCTGATTTAAGCCCTAAGGGCTGATGCTATATTTGTAAGCTTAAAAAAGGTAATTAGTTACATGTTTGTGCAAATGTCCTAGGAATGATTATATTCTAGAAAGCTATTTCATTTTTTATAAAAAATTGTATTTTATTAAAAAATAATTACTAATATATTTATAGGGTATGCCATGTAATATTTTTTTAATTATTGTAGACTGATTTCTATTTTATGCACATAAATGCTTAATATCGGAGTGGGGAACTGAAAAAATACTAAATCTAATATATGACTATATTAAATTCTGCATTAAGATGTATTAAAGAATATTATAAGTAAACTGTGTAAATTGTATGATATATGAACAGTTGGCGAAATAATCTTTCTACTGTTAACTAAAATGTAATTTAAATCTGTATTCACATTTTTTTAATAATCTGTTAAAAAATAATTAGTGAATTTATTCATCATGTGTTAAAATGTTACATTAATACAAAAAGATGACAACTATGATTGATGTATAATGAAACCAATTTTTGTAGTTTGATCTTCATTTAAAAATTATATATGTATATGTATTTTGTAATGGTTTTGCTTTTTATGTGACTGTAATACAATAAAAACCTAATATAAAAGAAAAGAGATTTAAAAAAGATTTGCATAATTTTAGTATTTTAATTATTACAAAAGCACGTGTTCTGCTGAACGATATTGTGTCCTAAAAGCTGACGGTCTATTAAAGATATTGAAGGTGTAACCATCGTGTAATTTTTGGTGATTTATTTTTATTATTGGTTATTTTTTACTCCATATGGCTCAATATTTTCTAAAAGTTCATGTCTTAAAAATCACAAAATATACATTTGTATTTAAGTTTTGTGGTATGAAAATCCCAGAACAAAGAGAAGTTGTTAAAATCTAAGTACCTCCCTTTTTATATACCATAGAGAAATTAAAGGTAAAAGCACACACGATAGATAAAATAGTTCACTTTCTCTTCTAGAACTTACACATTGGGGAAATTTTACCAAAGGATGGCGGTTGAGTCCATTGATGCAACAGCCCACGGTAACTTCGATCCAGCATCTCAGGACATTGTGAGATTTACTAACAGCTTTTCCCTCCATGAAAGCTAACATTATGTATCTCATTGTGAGTTATTGCGAATGGGTGTTTATTGGACACGTTAAGGCGTGGTATGGGCTTGTACATACATCATACCACGGAAACCAAGTTCCCCACATTTAATAAGACAACTATTACTTTTAATTACCCACGATGCTGATATTCGGCATCTTGTGCTTCAACCCAACAACAGGAGTGTGTTTTATAGTTACATAAATTATATTATCAATATTTAGCCAGTAACATACATCATACATGGCTAAACATAACTCATGCATAAATTAAGCAAGGTTTATGTAAATAAGAAACCTTAATACAAATCATAAATTATCATTTATATATAACATCAGGCATTATCAGCCATTACTGTACTGTGTCACAGACCAGTTGAGGCATTGAAACACGCAGGACTTAGACTGAGATGAGCGCCGAAGGCACTTCTGCGAGCCTCGTGGGACATGTGGGACTTAGGCAAAATGAGCGCCAAAGGCGTTCCTGCGAGCCTCACAATGCGAGGCGAGCAGTTGAGGCATTGAAACACGCACGACTTAGCCTGCAAGCAGTTAAGAAACGGGGGACTCACTTACGCTGCAAGCAGTTGAGGAACGCGGGACTTCGAAAAAAAAAATCCCATATCGGGGCAAAAAAACACCTCGCAAAAATACGACCTTAACGTCCGAACCACGGAAATCAAAAAACACGGAAAACAAGACAAAAGAAAAAAGAAAAAAACACTCACACACAGAACGGGGGGAACACCAGGACGTCTGGGAGTGAGGTTGCACGTGAATTTAAACCGAAATTGACGAGTTTCGGCATTAGAAAATCAGCGCGTCATAAGGCTGGGGCAAGAAATAATGTGTGTCACAGGAAGGAAGCCAGCCAGGCCACATTTGAGTGCACTGGGGCACAGGTCTTATTCACACATTCAAGCACATACAATTTAGTGGTTAACTACAAGACAATGGATCAAATGGATATCACTTACAAGGTACTTGACATATTTTGACCTTTGTCTACTGAATCAAAGTGTTTCAATTGCTGTCTGACAACCTAGTTAACTATGCTTGATGTCTAAATCAGTGCAGACTGCCCCATTGAAGTCTATGAGACCTATTATTATTATTATAGATTATTTATTATAGTTTATTTATAACGCGCCAACATATTCCATAGTGCTGTACATAAATTAAGTTTAGACAAAGATAAATACAGATTAACATATACCAAAGGAAGGAGGGCCCTGTCTTTGAGCTAGGAATCCAATGTCCATGGTGAATTCCCAAAGTCCTTAGGATAGAAACTTGCAGACTTACAATCTAAGGTATAGTGAGTGGTAAAAGAGGGAGAGAGAGGTGATAAGTGTGTTAGGGTGGAAGGTGATATGCTTCTTTGAAGAGATGCATTTTAAGTGAGGTTTTAAATGTTTTGAGGCAAAAGGATAATCTGGTGGAGTGAGGCAAGGAGTTCCAGAGACTAGGGGCAGCACGAGAAAAGTCCTGGAGGCGGGAGTGAGAGGAGGTGGCAAGAGTTGTAGAAAGAAGAAGGTCATTAGCAGAACGAAGAGGGCGGGTGGGGGAGTATTTGGAGATGAGAGCAGAGATGTAAGGGGGAGAATTATTGTTGAGGGCTTTGTAAGTTAGGGTCATGATTTAAAATGTTATTCTTGAGGCTAAGGGAAGCCAGTTGAGTGATTGACAGAGAGGTGATGCTGACACTGAACGTTGTGTATGGAAGATGAGTCTAGCAGAGGCATTCATAATGGATTGAAGTGGAGATAGTTGGGTGGTGGGTAGGCCAACAAGAAGCGAGTTGCAGTAGTCTAGTAGAGAGATTATGAGAGAGTGTATAAGGATTGTAGTTGTGTCTTGTGTAAGATAATGATGAATTCTGGAGATGTTTTTTAGATAGAGAAGACAACATTTAGTTATTGATTGTATGTGAGGGATGAAAAACAGAGTGGGGTCCAGTAGAACTCCAAGACAACGGGCTTGGGAGGAGGGGGTGATGATGTCTTTGTTGACAGGTAGAGAGATGTGAGGAATTGATGCTGTGGGAGAGGGAGGGAAGATTAGGAGTTTAGTTTTAGACATGTTGAGTTTCAGATGGTGGGTTGACATCTAGGAGGATATACTAGAGAGGCAGTTGGAGATGTGTGTTAGAAGAGAGGGGATAGATCTGGTGCAGAGAGGTAGATTTTGGTGTCATTTGCATAGAGATGATAATGAAGCCCAAAAGAGTTTATGAGAGTACCAAGTGAGGAAGTGTAGATGGAGAAGAGGAAGGGGCCTAGGACAGGCCCTTGGGGTACACCAACAGACAGGGGTGAGGAGAAAAAGAGGTGTCAGAAAAGAAGATACTGAATGATCGATTTTGTAGGTATGATGAGAACCACAAGAGAGCAGTGTCTAGAATACAGAGGGAGAAGAGGATATGGCGTAGAAGTGGATGGTCGACAGTGTCAAAGGCAGCAGAAAGATCTAGAAGAAGAAGAATTGAAAAGTGACCTTTTGACTTGGCAGTAAGCAGGTCATGGTTGACTTTAGTGAGAGCTGTCTCAGTGGAGTGTTGGGGCTGAAAGCCGGATTGGAAGGTGTTAAGAAGGGAGTTAGAGGAAAAAAAGCTGGTAATAGACGAGCCTCTTCAGTAGTTTGGAAGCCAGGGGAAACAGAGTGATAGGGCGGTAGTTAGATGCGACGTCAGAGTCAGATGAGGGTTTTTTAAGGGAGGGTATAACTATGGAATGTTTTAGAGAAGATGGAAACATGCCAGTAGTAAGGGAGAGCTTGAAAATATGAGTGAGAGCTGGGATTAGTGTGGTAGAGAGGGGAGATATGAGCTGAGATGGAATAGGATCCTGAGGACAGGTAGTGAGGCGAGTGGATGATAGCAGGCTGGAGACTTCATCCTCTGTAGCCGGATCAAAGCAGTTCAAAGTGGCAGTGGGATTGGGGAAGGGAGAAGACTGGGTGTTGTTGGATAGTTGAGAGGGTGGAGTATGTAAACCACTATGAGATAATAGTTAATTGCGGATGTTTTGAACTTTATGAATAAAATGGTTGGCAAAGCCTTCATCTGTGAGAGAGAAAGGGATGGGAGGAGGTGGTGGGCGGAGGAGAGTATCGAAAGTGGAAAACAGACGCTTGGGATTAGAGGACCGAGTTGATATTAGTGTTGTGGATATGGGGGCCAGAGTGTCAAGGGTAGAAGAGAGAGTAGAGTTGTAGAGAGTGGTGGCAGTGTCAGTGCAGTTGAGGTTGATGATGGGACTGAGAAGGGGTTGGATAAGAGTGGAGAGCTAAATAGGGTCAAGTGCCAGCAGGTTTCTGTTAGTGATGGTGGTAGGGGTTGGAGAGGATTGGAGAGAGGGTGATGTGGTGAGGTTGAAGGTAAGGAAGTGGTGGTCAGATAGAGGGAGTAGACGGACGACTGGGTTGGAGGTTGTGCTGAGATTTTTGAAGATAACGTCTAGAGAATGTCCAGCATGATGAGTAGAAGAATCTGTTAGTTGTGAGAGGCAGAGGGAAGAGGTGAGTGCAAGCAGTTTGGCTGCTGTGGGGAGGTGGGAGGGTCAACAGCAATGTTAAAATCTCCAAGTACCAGTGAAGGAACATTGGAGGAGAGAAAGTGAGGGAGCCAGGCAGAAAAGTGATCAAGAAATTGAGAGGGAGTGCCTGGAGGGCGATACATCACAGCTACATGTAGAGAGATAGGTGAGAAGAGGCGAATTGTATGAACTTCAAAGGATGAGAATTGAAGGGATCGGACAGGGGGTATGAGGTGAAATGTACAACAAGGAGAAGGAGGATTGAAAGGGAGAGAAGATGGGACTGGGACTTACAATGCTGTTTCTGCTTGTGGGTGTTAGGGATGGGATGATATTGTGACTGGAGGAGGGAGAGGAGCTCATGGGAGCAGAGAAGAGAGGAGAGCAAGGAAGGTGAGATGGTAATATTGTTGGGGAGGTAATATGGAGATGCTGCAAAGGAAAGTCTGAGAGAGAGGCAGTAGGTTATAAGACAGAGGAAAGCGTGAGAAAGCATTGTGACAATGTGTGAGATTAGGAAAAATAGGTTAGAAGATTGTGGAGAAAGAATTATTATCCAAAGATATGGTAGAAGTAGTAATATAGATTCAGGAGCAGGGAAAATAGTGTGATAAGGTTTATTAGAATGGCTGAGGTAGGTGAGTAGCTAAGAGAATTATGACAATGTGTTTTTTGTTTTTTTTAGCAGGTGGTGTTGACTGAGCAGGTGCAAGTCATATGGGATTCTATATATTAAGAGAATGCACGGGCGGGTGGGTGTGTGGCAGGGAGGGAGGGCAGAGAGAGCAGTTGCAAGTTGGAACCTTCAGGGAAGGCAATTGCTATGAACTAAGATGGAGGCAGTTACTGGAAAGACAGTAACAGAGGAGATCAGATCCAGAGTATATGAGCTGAACAAATTTGTTACAAACAAATGAGCCTATGTATTAAACTCAGCTCAAAACACATTAAACATATAACAATAATCACATCATACGGAGAATTTGGCTCCAGTGGACTAACCACTTAGTGGAATAGCCTTTATGGGGTTCTAGAGACAAGAAGGGCTAACTTGGGTAAGTTTTATGACTAGTCCAATTTTAAACACTTAGAGCCTCATTCAATTCCGAGTTGCCCAATTGAATAGGGCTCTATATAAGCACATAGAAAAAAATTTCAACAAACTTTTTAGTTACTGAACCTCTATCCAAAACCAAGGTTTTCACTAACTAAAAACTTTGGTCAAAAATATATGTTATGTGCTTATATAGAGCCCTATTCAATTGACAAATTTCAAATTGAATGAGGACCTTAGTGCAGGGGAATTAAATACAGCTTAGTCTGTGGCTGAAGAAATGTCCTCTGCTCTTCACAAACCCTTTTGAGCCATGAAAGGCCATTTGTTGTGGGGGTCATGGGAGTTCCACCCAGGCCCTAAAAAGCAGGTTGTGAAACTATACTGAAAAATAGCAGACATAAAAGGCTGAGGAAAAAACACCACAATAAATGACATCTGCAAATAAAAAAATAAAAATGTGTGTGTTATTTTTTATTTTCTAAAACCATTTTGACCACTATTAAGTTTTTTTTATTCAAAAGATCCTTTAGGAATAAATCACCACAGTGCTTTAAACTTGTCAGACATCTATATAGATGAGATTCAAGAACTTTTCACATTTTATCTTGACCCAGTTGGTTTGAAACGATAGTCTAGTTGTTATACAAAACCAGGTAATGTTACACAAGTGATTAATTAGATGGTGTTTGCCCCTAAGATAAATCAGATAATTTAATTATTTAAGTAAAACTCATTCATCCTGAGATTTAGATCCATAGATTTCACTACCTATACAAAGTGAGTTTAGTCTCAGAATATGGCTGTGGGGTTAATAAATAATAAATATTAAATCAGAGAATGAATAAATAAAATGTGGAGGTTGTCTGTAGTCATTCTTTAGTTATTTAAAAAATTGATGAAGTCACATTAGAAACTTGTTATTGCTGGTTTGGTTAAAGAAACTTAAAGGGCCAGTTTAAGTGCCAGATAAAGGGCGGTGACTATGTAGTTCACTATTTGTTAGTTCGAGAAATGCATGTTTATAAAGTTATAAATAAAATGGTTTAAAATGAATTTTTCCTGACTCTTGTGCTGGGGCTGTCTTCACTTTCCCTTTGTCACATTACTCACATTGTTTGTCTCGAAACCATTAAAGTTATTAAAATTACTTGTTTAATTATTCAGCAGCTATCTCTCCCTATCCCTGTGCTGTTTGCATATGTGACCATGTCTACACCTGATGTCATTAGTGGTCAGTATTTTGTTTTTGATACAGGATTTTCCAAGCAATTATTAATTAACTAGATGGAAGGAATCCTGAGTAAATAAACAGCTGCCAGATAATTTCAATGATTCTCAGACAAATAATGTGAGTCATGTAAAAGGAGGGAGTTGACCACCATTTTCCTATGCAAATTCTCCACTCCATTGGCATCCATGACACCAGTCTCTGGTGGTTCAAATCTTATCTATAAAGTATATTTTCAAATCCGGAAGAGATTGTGTTAAGTATGGGATTTACATCTAACAGAATCAAAAGTCATATATGAAATGATAATGTTGAGGTCTTGTCCTTGGTCTCCCCTCACCTTGTTCTTAAGAATTGAGATCCAGAGAGTGGAGGTTTTTCTTTTCTCTCTCTCTTTCTATCTTTCCTTTTTTGTTTGTCTTTTTTGTTTGTTTGTTTCTTTTTTGGCTTGGTGTTGTTAATATCCAATTTGGTGAACCTAAAAAGTTCTGGTATGGATAAAGTGTTAAAACGATTTTTTGATATAAAATGTTGATAGTCTGGCTAACTGTGAATTGGATGAATTATAAAGTATAATGGTTTTTAATGTATGGTATGTAAACATGGTGTATTTCTTATTTGTGTCAGTTTTTTTGGGGGGGAAAAAATTCTTATCTATAAAGTTGAACACTTAGTCCCTCCTTCTCTGATACTTCTTCTTCACTGCTATCTCATACCCCAAGATTCAGTCCTCTTCTCCATCTTTACGTCCTCAGTATCATCTACATGCAGGTGACTCTCAAATTTACCTCTTAATACCAGATCTATCCCCCTCTCTTCTAGCACGTTACCAACTGCCTCTCAAACATATCCTCCTGGATGTTCGCCCGTCAACTCAAACTCAATATGTCAAAATCCAAGCTCCTAATCCTCCCACCCTCTACTACAGTTTCCACTCCTCAACGATCAGCAAACAGGCAGATCCCCAGGGAGTAAATAACAATTATTGGCATAATCATCTCCCTTATGCATGATATAACAGCCCATAATTGATGGGTGGATCATAAATAAGTCTATATTAAAATGTATTTTTTATCATACTGGATTGACTAATTATTTGGGATTATCTATAACTGTTAATTATACATAAATGGAATCTCCATTGTGCAACTGTAATCAGTGTGGACTGATATCTTGCAGTGCAAATAGCTCGCTTTCCCTGTTGTATTATCCTAATGCCTTTGTGACATATTTAATATTTCAGCTGGTTGATTCATACTAAGCTTCTTCCATAATCATCAATGACCAACAGGGAAGATGCGCTAATCTTCTTTTATAACTGAAAACAGAAAAGCCAGAAACAGCTTATTTTTTTTTTACTTCACAGCATGGAATAAAAAATATAGACAATGTATAAAGCATGTAAATTTAGCATGAAAATGGCGGAACAGAGTATAAATATCAGGGAAAGCAGAGGATGGGCGCACAGAGTACATTTAATGTGCATCACTACCAGTGGCAGAGCTAATAAATGGAGGGCCCCGGTGCAAAAAAGAAGATTGCCCCTGATCCCCCCCCCCCTGGCCCTTCCAAGGAAGGGTACAATATATTTTTTTGTCCTTGAGGCACCCCAATCCCTATGTCAAAATATATATATGTGAAAACATTCATTCAATTCTGTTTGATAACTATGCCATATAGAAAACATAGGGAGTGAGTACTGGGGTAAGTGATTGTGCACAATAGAAACTCAGCATTGGAGCAGCACAGTAGTTTACTGATACCCGTAGGTTTATATCTAAGGGAAATTGTTATTATTATTTACTTTGACTTGCCCGTCAAAAATGATGGGGCAATACAATTTTAAGCCATGGCAATGCTGTTTGTAAAGCCTTTTCTACTCTGAGGACCTTCGGCGCTCATTGCGAGCCTCTCCTCTTGTGTACTTTTGCTCCTCTGAGCACCTTCGGCGCTCATCACAAAGACAGATATATATATCTATATTTTGTTAACTAATAATTAATTAGTTACTTAATAAATTAATATAATTTACCTATGTCTAATTAATATATCCAGCAATCAATAGCCTGAAGAGCTAACAATCTGTTTTTATTTTCCTGCAGCATACAATGTACAGTTGGACTGTTGTTGCCCTGAGGAACAAGTGTAATAAATGTCCCAACTGTGCATTAGAAATAGGCTGCGTGCGCGAGGGCAAACCGTTGGTTTAGTTGTGTAAAGCACCATTTTAGATTTGTAATGTTATTAGTTGCAAGTTAGTGTTGTAAACTGGCATCGTTTGTCTATGTGCTACTCGACTCGCAAGCATTTTCCGTCATGTGTAATAGTGTATTTTGTACCCCGTACGTTCCTGTGTGAAAGTGCTATGCGGTTGGAGGTGTTTTGCGCTATCCAGGGTCTTGTAGCCTCGTTTTCAATTTTTTGGGCGACCATTTTTTTCTCTGCCAAATCAAATTAAATTTGCATTCCACCTCACTCCCAGGCATCCTGGCTGTTCCCCCGTGCTGTGTGTGATGTTTTTATTGTATTTTTATTTTTTGTGTTTTTTGGTTTGTGCGGTTCAGCCTTTAATTTCGTATTTTTCGTATCTCTTATTTTTTTCCCCCTTTGTAATAGTGTATTTGGTCAACTGCTTGCAATCCCGAGTTTACTAAGTGTTTCAATGCCTTCACTGCTCGCCTCGCATAGGCGCTCATCGCCTAAGTCGTACGCACCACGCAAGGCGTGACGACGTCTCGTAGTTTGACAACTATTATATGTGATATCCAACTTTTAACCCTTTCAGTGATGGTTTCAAAACATTTTCCTGACCCCAGAGACCATATTTTTTTGCAATATTTTTCTAAGCATCAGTTTCAGTCCTTATCTTGTCAGTTTATTTCTATTTAGATATGATGATAATGATGATGATAATGATGATTATTATTTTTATTATCGCTTATTTATAAAGTGCAAACATATTTGGTAACGTTGGGGTACAGTAAATCATTGGTATGACATATATTATTTAACACAAAAGTAATTGACGACCCTGCTCTTAAGTTAGTTATCCTACACATGACACTTTTATACAAAGAGCTTTGCAAGACTGAGAGCTGTTAGTGCACCACATGGTTGGCCACTGAGTTCCAGACAGGGATAATGATTTTTAAAAGAAAATTAAACATAAAAACTTGACTTCTCTGATGCCACTTCTCTCTGTGTTCCTGGATTTGTCCATAAATATATAGAGAATTATATGTTTTTGAATGCAATTTGAAGCTCCTATTTTGACAAAACTTTGGTTTGATTTATAATCGTTCTAATTTGTGGTTTAACACCATGGACACGTTTAAATATATTTTAACATATTTTTTGGCACTGAGACATTTTAAAAATATAGTTCTTTAGAGTTCTTT
Organism: Discoglossus pictus; assembly: GCA_027410445.1. NCBI lineage: Eukaryota > Metazoa > Chordata > Amphibia > Anura > Alytidae > Discoglossus > Discoglossus pictus. Next base: position 115,431,216 of record CM050171.1, read on the forward strand.
ACGTTCCATAATACGTTGCATAATACATTTTCTGCACAACTTTTTTTAAACTAGCTATTTGCCCTTCAAAAGATTATGGCAATAGAATTGTAAGGCAGGTAATGCTGTTTGGTACACAAAGTAAGTATTTTGGTTGTGTGAGTACCTTCGGCGCTCATTGCGAGCCTCTTGGTTGGGGTATTTTTGGTTATCAGAGCTCCTTTGGCGCTCATTGCAAGGTTTGCGCTGATGGCGTTTTGGCGCGCATTGCAAACCTCTCCCCTGGTGTAGTTGTGCTCCTCTAAACACCATTGGCGCTCCTTGTGAGGCGCGCTCTGAGCGCCTTTAGCGTTTATTGTGATTCTGTTGTCTGTTTTTTTATTTTTTCTGTCTATGTATTTTGTACTGTTTATTAATTAATTACTAAAATGATAAATTAATATACTTTACCTATTTGTAATTAATATATGCAGGAAGCAATGTGTTGAAGAGCTAACAATCTGTTTTGATGTTCCTGCAGCATGCAATTTAGATTTGCACTTTTGGTGAGCTGAGGTGTAAGTGACCGTTTGTTTAGCTATTTAGTTGCACATTTTGTAATGGTAATGTTATTAGTTTGCGTTAGTGTTGTAAAATGATGGCGAGTGTGTATGCGTTACGCGGATGTGGAGCATTTAGAGTGCTTCCTAAAAGTGTATTTAGTAGCTTGGACGGTTCTGTGTAAAAATTGTATGTGCTTGGCGGTGTTTTGCAAGCTTAGGGGTCGTGAAGACTTATTTTCGTTTTTTTTCGATGGCCATTTTTTCTCTCGCTTAGTTTTGCGGGTTGTAGGTATGATCCGCAAGTCGTGCTGGGTCGTAGGGATGAGCGCCTATGGTGCTCATCTCCACCGGCGCAGTGGGCGCCTTCGGCGCTCCCTGCCTATGTCGTACGGGGTCGTAGGGATGAGCGCCTATGGCGATCCTTGCCTGGCCGCAGCTGCAACTGGCTCGCTTTGTGAGTTTGTGCAGTTTTAACGGTGCGTTACTAACAGATTTTGGCAAGGTCGCGCTTCTGAGAACTATGTATGTGATCATTACACAAAGATAATTAGGAGATGTTTTACAAATTATGGACAATGTGTACTATTCAGTTGCATGATTTGGGGCACATAGGACATATCAATCTCTAGAGCGTATTGATTGCTTGGCACTGGGTGGCACTAGTGCCAACGACGGCAATGTTATCATTACAGAATACATATTTGTTATTACAATGTTTAGTTATGGATTAGTCCCTGTTCCAATATGTTTCTGTAGAATTACAAGTGAATTAATGTGCAGATAATTATTGGCAAACAATAATAGAAAGCAGCAACATGTTACAGAGCAGAGGCGCAATCAGAGCTGAAACGCTTCAGTGCCAATAACAACAACATCAACTTGAGAAATATCTTGAGAAGTAAACTCTCTTGAAGAAAACCATCCAGTTTGTGGCGTGAAGAGCTAGAAGCTGCATCTCCTCTTATAATGAGTGCTCTTGGCTTTGCCGCCTGTCTCATACCAGTCGTGGTATTCTCATGTAGCTGCTGTGTGGTCAGAGGGCAACTAATTATAATCCTTAGATCTTCGATTCTACAGAACAGAGCTGGGTTTATAAGTAACCATCTCAATGCTGACAGCAGTGCAGAATCATACAGTGGTTATGAGTGGCGTAGAATACATATATTAAAGGGCACAAAGGTGTCATATATATATATATATATATATATATATATATATATATATATATATAATACTTTTTAGAAAAGCTATAATTATCAAAATGTCTTGTTGTTGTTCAGTTGTGTCCAGCTCTCTGTGACCCTGTGACTGTGATCTGTGTCATAATGTCTCTGGCTTTGTTATCTATACGGTTATCTTTGCATAGATACTGGAGTGAGTTACCATTTCCTTCTTCTGTCATATTTTGGGTTGTAACGGAGCACTGCTTTGGCCACCCTTTGGCCTTTGGCTACTCAATTTATTCGGCAGGATTCTTGACCAAAGTAGAAGATCTGATGGTTGTTTGATATGAAATGTCCCATTCCAGTCCATTAGAGTTCGATAATTCCCAGCATATCGATGTTTATTCTTGTCATCTTATGTTTGACCACGTCTAGTTTGCCTTGGTTTATACTTCTAACAACCATATGCTAAATTGTTTTTGGCAGGAGACGAATATCTTCCTTTCACCTTCAGACATATCCGCAGCTGGGTGTCCTCTCGGCTTTGGCCCAACCATTTCATTAGATCTGGTGCTACTTGTACTTGCCTTCTGCTCTTCCCCTGTAATGTAGTAGTCACATTGTGACCTGATGGACTCATCTTCTGGTGCCATATTGTTCAGACTTATCCATAACATTTTCTTGGCAAAGATACTGGAGTGGGTTGACAGTTCCTTCTCCAGTAGTCTGCGCTTTGTCTGACCTCTCTGCTATGACCTGCCCATTTTGGGGGACCCTATACGGTATAGCTCACAGAAGCCCCTTCACCATGACAAGGTAGCGATAAAAAAAGAGGAAAATGTTTTAGGAAGTAAAAAAAAAAATGTTTACTGTTATATCCAGATACATGAAGTATTGATGGCTGCCATTACTGTTTAGGTACCAAGTTGGTCAAGGGAAATACACCTTGTATTAAACTGCTTAAAAAGATACCGCCTAATCAGCCCAGATACTACATAAGGTTTGAGCATCCTTAGGGCCTCATTCAATTGCAATTTGGCCAAAATAAGCACATAGCATATATTTTTTTAAGAAGTTTTTAGTTAGTGAAAATCTTGCTTTTTGATAGATGTTTACTAAATAAAAACTTCTTTAAAAAAATATGTTATGTGCTTATTTAGAGCTCTATTCAATTGGCCAAATCGCAATTGAATGAGGGCCTTAGTGTTTTCATTTGCATAAAACTTTAAATTAAAAGCAATTGATTCAGAGCCTAAGAACAATTAGCAATTATTGTGAATATTAACCTCATTAGAAATATAGATCAGCTTTTATTTGGTGGCAAGACCAGAAAGACGGATTGATAGGTAAAAATTTGTATTGCCTCTAGATTGAAATTGTACAATAATAATTTAAATTATTTATTTCCTCTCTTCTCTTTTATTTCTGTCTGTAACCTGACATATTCTGACATAGTAAATATATTCATATACACACATACACTCTTGGTTTTAAATATATATATATATATGATGGGGACATAACAAGTAGAAAGGTGCAGTGGTAACTAGAGCGTGGGTGTACAGGAATATAAACTGGCCTAAGGCAGCATGAGAACCTTGGTATGTTTTCCATCTTTATTTTAAATTTTTCCTCCTTTGATTCTGACAATTTCCCTAGGGCAGCAGCAGGCCCTGTATACTAATGGATCAAAAGCTAATTTAAGCAGAACTATATAATCTATTTTTTCCACAGAATTCATTTGTTAAACATAAACTAAGAATTCTGGGTACATGCAAATGACGCTTGCAGTATTTGAATAAGAGAACAAAATTATACATAGTAAATCTCATCTGCATGTTCCCAGAATACTAATTTACTGGGGAAATATGTATGTTTTGTAGGAAATGGCTCCTTTACTTGCTTGAAATATATAGGAGTACTGAGAATGAATGAGGATGTACAGTGGAGGGTTGCCAATAACGTTTCTAAATAAAGTGTGTACTTAGTCCTTGTAAACACACTAGAAACATTGAGAGGTGTATTTGTCCTGGCATGTTGTTAAACGAGCATGTGTGGCAGTAGCGTAGGAAGGAGGGTGCGCAGGGGGCAGACCACACCAGGTGCCACCTCCTGGGGGACAGCAGAATTGCCCCCAGCTGCCCCCTTACCTAGGCTCCCTCATCCTCCTTATTTCTGGCAACTGATCTCTCCACTATGTGGAGAGGAGGAGCCACCAGGGGGAGGGGTCAAAAGGGGAGGAGTTTCCAAGGGGAGGACCAGCTTGAGAGAAATAGGGAAAGAGGATAGCGACAGGGAGAGAGAGGGGAAGAGAGCAAAGGACAGTGATAGAGAAATTGAGAGAGAGAAAGCGGGGAGATGAAGAGAAAGAGAGGGAGAGAGAGAGATAAAGAGAGAGGATGAGAGAGACAGAGGGGAGAAAGAGAATGTGAGGAAGAGGTGGAGGGAGAGAGAGAGACTGAAAAAAAGAGGGGGAGGGACAGAGAGAGAAATAGGGGGAGAGAGGGGAGAGAGAGATAGGAGGGAGAGAGACACAGAGAGATATTGAGAGAAACAGAGGGGGAGGGAGAGAGAGAAATATGGAGAGAGAGGGGGAGAGAGAGGAGGGGGAGATTAAGAGACAGAGAGGGAGAGATGGAGAGAGAGATTGTGGCAGTGAGAGATAAAGACAGAGGGGGTAGAGAGAGGGAGAGAGAGTGAAAGAGGGAGAGTGTGTGAAGGAGAGAAAAACAGAGAGAGGAGAAAGAGAGAGAGAGAGAATGAGTGAGAAACGGAGAGAGAGAGAAGGAGGGAGAGAGAGAAGTAGAGAGAGTGAAGGAGGGAGAAGGAGAAAGAAAAGGAAAGAGGGGATAGAAGGAGAGAGAGAGAAAAGAAAGAAAGAAGAAAAGTGGGAAGAGAGAGAAGTCGAGTGTGAAAGTGAGAGAGAGAGAATGGGAGTATGAAGGAGAGTGTAAAGGAGAAAGAGTGAAGGAGGGAGAGAGAGGAAGAGTTTGAAGGAGAAAAGGAGAGTGTGAGAGAAAGAATGAGAGAAAGAATGAAAGAGAAAAGTAGAGAGGGAAAGAGAGAGTGAAGGAGGGAGGGAAAGAGAAGTAGAGTGAGAGAGATAGAGAGAGGAGATTGTGAAGGTAAGAGAGGGGTAGGGAGAAAGAGAAGGAGCGATAGAGAAGAGGAGAGAGAGAGAGAAGGAGAGTGTGAATGAGAGAGAGAAAAGGAGAGTGAATGAAAGAGAAAAAAGGAGAGAGTGAAGGAGTGAGGGAAGGAGAGAATGTGAAGGAGGGAGAGAGAGTGAAGAAGGGAGAGAAAGAGAGAGATGTGGAGAGATAGAGGGAGTGAAATAGGGGGGAGACAGAGAGAGAGAAAAAAGAAAGGGAGAGAGAAAGTGAGACAGAGAGAAATGCTTTTGAACTGCAGTATTTCCTTTTTATGCCAAGGAACATTTTGAAGTGTGAAATGAGACACCCTTCATAGGGAAGCGCCTCTAGGCAGCTGCATTGTTGACCTAATGAGAAGTATGGTGATGGGAGCCAACATGCACATTATTATTGGTCATATGTAGATTTCAATTTGTGTATATCAATAAATCTTTCAGAACCATGAACTGTGTTTTAGCTGTTTAGCTATTGAGTTGAACTATAGCATACAATGCAGAGAAATCCAAACAGTGGGGGATATTTACTAAGCTATAACAGGGGCTATTGTGAGGAGGCACATTTACTAAACATTACAGTGGCTGTGATGTGCATCATTGTTTTCACTATGCTCTATGTCCTCTGAAACTTGCCATGACAGCCCTTCGTTCCTCATCACAGTCCCTTTTATAGGTGAGTAATTGCCCCTCCTCTACAGTAAAATGTTTATTTTCTCCTTGGATATCCTGCAGCACACTTCACAGCTAGTTGGAGTTGGAGGCTCAGAACAAAGGGTAATATTAGAGATGTGGCAGGCAATCTTAGGGAAGGCATCTCATTGTATGTACTAAGATATTTCTCTAAGGGTCATGGTTTCATAGTAATTGAGGTTGAAAAAAGAATTTGAGTCCAGCAAGTTCAACCTATCTCCCCTGAAAATATGTTACCCTAGGTCTGGGATTTGTTTTCCTATGCAGGAATATATCACTGCCTTTATACCTCCATCCTAATGCATTGTGGACATTGTGTAGATGAGTGATGAGGCACGGCAAGTGACTCCATAGAAAGAAAATCACAAGTCTAATTTATACTGTGTGACCTGTGATTTATATTATAACTGGTTTAGTAATCAACATTTTTGTATAAGTGGATAAAATATGAATTACGCTAATGATTCTAAGTTAACTTACATATTATATTTTAATGAAAGTCTCTGTTCTAATAGTGCATTGAGCTATGAAAAATCTGCAGTACTAAGGTTTATTTTATTGTACAATGGGAGTCACTGGCAAGTCCCTGTCTCACCTTACATGTCTTTATTGTAATCAGGAACTGTGAGATGCTCATGACCTTGCATGGTAGGAGTCACCCAACATCCCCCCCATTTAATCTTTACTTTCCACACAATAAAAATACCACATTTTGCATAAGTTGGGCCATAGCCACCTTTATTACACAATTGTCAACATGATAGAACAACTATGACTGGTTGCATGACCACCTTAAAGGTTCAGGCCCCAGCGCTTTCCTGCCAGATAGGCCCCCAAATGGATTCACGATCAAGAGGCATCCTTTCGCCTACTAACCTTAAATGGACCAAGTTCAGTACGGCACTTCAAGACTCCCGGAATACCATCAGTGACAGTAGCTTCTTCTAGATGTGGAGGGGAGCAACACCTGAAAAAGAAATGAGGGAGGGGGCTGGGGCAGCTCCTTATAATATGTCCCAGCTTCTCCTCCAAGCCCTCCTTCTTGCTCCCCCTCCCTGCTGCTGTAATGCCCCTTCCCATCAATTCTCCCCTCCAGGTGGGGCTAGGGGCACTAATCTCACTTATCCAGTTACTTAGTTCTACAAATGATAAATTCTCAGCTTTACACATTTCCCAGCCCTCTCCAGACTTACAATGAGGGCTTTAATTACTGCATCGGTCCTTGGATTTGCTAATTACATTTCCTAATTAGCAGGACAAATTAAACCTATGTGAAAAACTGAGGGAGGTTGGATTAATGGATTTATAATAACAGGACATTTATAATATGAATAAATCACAAATTTACCATGTAATAGCTTCCCGTAATGTTTGAAGCCCCTCACATGCATGATAGAAATGTTACAACGTCAGCCCTTTACGGTTATTATCTGTTATAAACAAGTAAATGAATATTGTGAACAGGATGTACTGAAGAAACATGTTTTCTTAATTACATTCAAGATAAATATAGAGAAATGATTACTGTAGAAAATTGCAACACAGTAAACTTAATTAGAAACATTGAACCCAATTTATAGTAATGTTAAATATGCAAAATAGTCATTTTTGGGATTCTAACTCTCTGTCTGCCTAATGTGGTGATGGGCTGGAGATGGGCCCCTGGAGCAACATATGGCTTTCATATGCTTCATCTATGTATGGGAGTATGTTTTTATCTCCTATTGGTATCACCCAAAACACTGACCCCCCTCTTTACACCCTCTTAGCCCCTTTGAATCATCATACCTGAAGAATTTGGGTCCCAATTAAACAAAGGTTGTACTTCAGGTGACCCTACCTGGGAGATCTGGCAACTCTCAGGGCTTAAGAATCATTTTCACTTGTAATATCAGTTCCTCATAAGATATCCTAAGTATTTTCCCGGGCATGCTTGCTTCCCTTATTACTGAATGGCTTCTGATTATCTCTCTGCTCTCGGCAAGCTTGTTTTCCTGGTGTTTGCCATTTTATAATATTGACAAACCAGAGAACTACGCTCTACACTTCCAGATTCCTTGGGTATTCCTTCTCTTTACATACGTCAGCAATGTTAGTTTATTTATTGTGTATTTAAATATATAGAAAATAAGTATTGACTAATTAACCACACTGAAATGTATTGAGTATTATTTATATGTTGGGTATGACTCGATATAAACGTTCACTGTGTACATGTATAAATATTTAGTTGCAAAATCATTCTTATACAGCAAGTATTCTTGTATTTTGACTTGAGAAATAAAGATGTGCTACTCTCGAATGCTCGTCCATCTAACTAGTATGTTTGTCCAATAAAAAAGTATCATGATATACTGATCAGTCATCTGGATTATGTCTCCGCTTACCTCTAGGTGGTTCCCATGTTGGCCTCTCTATGCCTTTCCCTCATACAGTATCACAGTGTGAGGTGGGAAGGCAGCAAGCTATAAACATCCTGTGATTCTCCATAGTGCATCTTCTAAAGCAAACACAGGAATGTCAGCAGCTTTCTATGGATCGACACACATGTGGTGCTTGCTCCAGTGTTAGGGCCTCATTCAAATGTGATTTGGCCAATTGAATAGGGCTCTATATTAGCACACATATTTTTTACAGAAGTTTTTAGTTGGTGAAGACATTGCTTTTGGATAGAAGTTCACTAACTAAAATCATCTGTAAAAAAAATATGCTATGTGCTTATATAGAGCCCTATTCAATTGGCCAAATCGCATTTGAATGAGGCCCTTAGACGCTACGGCCTCATTCAGTTTGGGTATGTTACTTGCAAGTAACTTTTCCGATTTGCTACTTTTGGGCAACTTGCTCCAGTAGCTCTACTTTTACTTCCTATTCAATTAGCCGGGCGCACAAGTTAGTCTCCCTTCCTGATAATCGCAAACCATATTATCGGCAGTAAGCATTGGCGGGGCTTGAACATAATTGTGGCTGCAAGCCCGTAACTCGTGTTTCAAGCCCGCAAGCTCTGAGCACTGTAAATGCAAATATAAATTCAATCCAGCACTGTAAATGATGGGGAACACAATGGGTGACATTAGAATTAAAAGCACAACATTCTCAAGCTCGCACATCGCCAAAATATAATACTTTATTTCATGTTTAATTTCCGTCCAAGTCCTTCGGGCTTGAAATACCTCAAGCCTGTAACTCGTTATTAAAGCCCGTAGGACTTCAATGAAATATGGAGGTTGATTCCAAAGTCATACGTGCTCGGAAATAATAAAGTATTTAATTTTGCGGATTTGCGAGCTTAAGAATTTTGTGCTATTAATTCTAAGGCCTAACATCACTTTCACTTCTAATAAAATTACAGGATTGTTTTTTTATTTTCTTAATAAGTGCTCCGATTTATAAGACCTTTGTGACCTCCTTGGAAGCAGTAACCTGTTGTTCGTGTTTAGCCATTTACGGGCTTGACGGAAGGGTCAATCCGAGCAATTGAATAGCAATTCGTGTTTTTTGCGGCCGCAACTCTTGCGGCTGTTAAAGATCAAAGACTTTGAGGAAAGTAACTTGCGCTTGTAAGGAAAGTAAGGGAAAGTAGCTCGCAGTAAGTAAACCGAACAAGGCCCGCAAGTTGGAGGCATTTGAATAGCATAGTAACTGGCTATCTCTACTTGTGGGCCCGGATCTCAAGGGCCTCATTCAATTGTGATTTGGCTAATTGAATAGGGCTCTATATAAGCACAAAACATATTTTTTTACAGAAGTTTTTAGTTAGTGAACTTCTCTACGAAAGCAAGGTCTTCACTAAGTAAAAACTTGTGTAAAAAAAATATGCTCTGTGCTTATATAGAGCCTTATTCAATTGGCCAAATCGCAATTGAATGAGGCCCCAAGTAAGCAGCAATTGAATGAGGCCATTGATCACATGAACATGTCGAACAATGGAAAGTTTGCATTAGAAGATACAACATGGAGATTCACAGCTTGCTGCCTACTCACCTTAAACAATAACACATTGTGAGGAAAGGAAATATAGATAGAGAGAACACCATAGCAACCTCTAGCCATAAGCGTAGGGAATTAAACAATACTTATAATTCATATCTTTATATAACTGGCATTGAAAGCCTTTTATTATCTAGATGCAACATACTGTATATTATTTACAGGATTGTTTGTTTCCCTTTAAGTGCAGCCTGATATTGTGTTCACTGTAGACCACCTAATGTCAAAATAGGAGTCCCTCTTTGACCACTTGAATGCTAGCAGATACAGTCCTGCATAATAACGGTGATTATTTAGATTTTTTTTCAGAAATACTATTTTTTAGTAACTTTAGCAGCAACGATATACTACAATTCACATGATGCACTTTGCATTTATGTTCTAGAGAAATTGCTATTTTTATATAAAATTGATTGTGCTGGAAACGCTTTGCTAAACAACACAAGAGGGCTCCATAGAACAGAACACGGGAGCTGCGCTGGTCAGTCCGTCATCCTCACATCACACGGCACACGTCTGCCTGCAGGGAATGGAGTATTTCCATATATGTACGCAGCTATATCAGCTCTTCACTACTGAAATAAGATGTTTTAAATTCCTGTATTATTCTATGGAGCCAATTCACTAAAATATTGCTCCAGTTTGAAAATAGGATTTTGCAAAATAATAAAAGCATATCTACATTTAACTGTAATATGCAATTTCTATTATTATTATTTTTTTTAATTTGAGGCTCCATTTTACTGAGCCACTTCATTGTAAACTAATGAGCATCTGTTACACTGTCATTTTAGCTGACACCTTTCCATTGTATCAGACCAGTGGCTGAGCTAGTGAATGGAAAGCCCCGGTGTAAAAATAAATGTTAGGACCACGAGCCCCCTACACTACAGATATATATAAAAAATAAATAATACAGCACTGCCCCCCCCCCCCCCCCCAGAGGAGGGCCCTGCACTACCTGTTGTTCTGCCCCTGTATCTCATACCATTGTAACGTCTTCTATATTCAAAGTCTCTCATCAGTGGAAGTAGATCAGTGGAAAATGTTGGTATGGTAACAAAGGTTGTTTTTTTTAATTTCTAAAAACTTTTTGCCCATAGTTAATTGTACTTCTTCAAAGCAGTATACTTTACATTAACCCAAAAATGTACCCAGCAGGTCCTAATACTTCCTCCTCCTCTGTTAGTACACCTAAACAGAAAGAATACCATGGGGGCATCCCAGCCAATCACGGGTCATATCCCAGGATGATTTTTTCGTATTCCTTGAACGGTCTCTCTACCTGTGAAACATTGGATGGAAAACGCAATGCGCCATGCTGCTTATATGGCAGCTTTGTTTTGAATTAACATTTTAAATTAATAACTGCTTCATTTTTCGAATTTTGATATTTTTGTTTTATGATGATGTTTATTCTTTAAAAAAAACTTTGCAGAGTGCCATTTACAATTTTGAAAGGGTAAATATAGTTGTTTGAGTGATAAGTTGGAACTTGATATATTATATTTGTATTGTACTGCGAGGAATATAAATGTATTGTTACTCTATATAGTGGGAATCACCTGTTTGGCTGCGACTCCCTCTCAGGGTTGAACCAATCCCACCACCCTATCATGTCCCAGCAATATGATTTGATTTAAAGGAATACAGAAGGTTCCTGGATCTTATTAGGATGTGCAGTGTAGTGTCCTAGCCTATCAGGGACCACCTCTCAGAAGCATGTTGTTGATAGCTGTTCACTGATTGGTTAGTATGAGACACTGCACATCCAGCACTACAGAGTCTGTGTCTTTGTGAGCTGCACATGTCATTTGATTAATCCTAGGCAGTAACAGCAGAGCTTACAACTAGTTCTTAATAAAATGAAGTACATAAATCTAAATAGATAGACAGGGATTTATATACCTAGTAACACCCAGGAGCCTTCCATGTCCCTTTAATGCAGACCACCCTAAGACCTTGAGATCTGTGTTACAATTTATTATTTGTTTTAAAGACAAATATTATTTAAACATATGCATATTTTTACCAAATATATATAACATAGAAAAATGTTAGCACTAAAAATGGCCCGTCTTGAGACTGAACATGTGCTGCCTCAAGATACAGTATCTCTCTACCAATACTTGTCTGGTATTTTAAACAATATTCCCAATTGGAGCATAGTGTTAGTAATTACACTTCAACACATGCTGTGACTCCTGCACTATTACAATGATTAAATCATTAAGATTCTAATAAATTCTGTCATCATATCTCATCTCAACTACTGTAACTCGCTACTTTCTGGCCTGCCCACCACCCATCTATCCCGACTTCAATCCATAATAAATGGCTCTTCTAGGCTCATCTACCATACTCAGCACTCAGTGTCCACAGCTCCTCTCTGTCTGTCACTCCACTCGCTTCCCGTTGCCTCCACAATAACATTTAGAATTATGACCCTAATGTATAACACCCTCAACAACAGTGCATCACTTTCTGCTCTCATCTCCAAATACTCCCCCACCCGCCCTCTTCGTTCTGCTAACAACCTTCTTCTTTCCTCCTTTCTTATCATCTTGTGTCTTCAGGACTTTTCACTTACTTCTTCTATCCTCTGGGACTCCTTGCCTCGCTCCACTAGACTCCCTGCCTCAAAACCTTCAACACCTCACTAAACAAAAAAAAGCTCATCACCCCCAGCCTTAACTTGCACAACATTTTTATCACCCTCCTGTATCTCACCCAAACCTTTTAGATTGTAAGTTTGCGAGTTTCAATCTCGTTGGCGCTTTGGGGAAAGCTGTATGGACACTGGATTCTAAGCTCCAAGACAGGACCCTCCATTATTTGCAATGTGTTAATATTGTTATTGTTTTTGCCCTGAACTTAACCCATGTATAGCGCTACGGAATATGTTGGCGTATTACAAATAAACGATAATAATAATAATAATAATTATAGCTACTAAGTAAGAAAGTGGGTGGAGAGTGTAAATATCATTGACCTCATAAGAATAAAACAGTGCTAGTAAATACCATGAAGGAGCAGCAGGAAAGTATGGTACACTGCACTCCTCTGTTGCCTTTAATTGACATACAATACATTATTTTTCCTATTGACTGGAGGGCCTTGGTGCAAAATATTTAAGGGCTTTGCAACATCTCTAAATAGTATAGGTGCCTTAGGGGTCAATAAAAAATCCAAAATGGTACGTAGGTGGTCAGATCACCCCTATGGTGATTAGATCACCTTTCTATAAAAATAATGGTCATCAGATTTGATAAATACTTTATATCACAGATTAAAAACACATTTATTGATAACCAAACTAAATACTAAACAAAATAACAAATAACAAGATGAATTAAAACAAAACAATCTCATTGAAGAAATGCTTGATATAATTAGAAGGTAGCCAGTCTTGTATTTAGCTAGAGTTGTATATAGCCTATTTTACCACACAGAGTTACCATTATATATTTCCCTCATGGGGTGACCGTTTGACCGATTCCTTAAGTTCTGACCCTAGCTTATAGTAACTAACGGGTTTACTTGCTCCCATGCTCCATGAGAACACTATGGCATGAATTGCAACTGCTATATGTCCCCACCCCACTCAACGCGCATTTCATCACTTATACTCGGCTTTCTCCCTTGAGAATTTCTAGCCCACCAGTAGAAATGCCTTCAGCGCTCATCGCATGCCTCTCAATGAGCACCTTCGGTGCTCATTGCGAGCCTCTACTGTCGTGTACTTTTGGTCCACTGCGAGAGATATATATTTCTATCTATATGTAGTTAAGTAATAATTAATGATTTATTCAATTAATTTAGTAAGTAATAATTAATTATTTATGCAATAAATTAATATAGTTTAATTATTTATAATTGATATATGCAGCGTCTGTATACAATATCCATTTTGAGTGTTAGTGCCCTAACTATAAAGTGTAATGAATGTTTGAAGTGTGCATTCTAAAAAGGCTGCGTGCACGAGGTAAAGCCATTAGTTTATTGTGTAAAGCGGCATTGTATAGTCGTAATGTTATTAATGTGGTACGCGTCTCGTGAGCATTTTCCGGCTTTTGTAATAGTGTATCTTGTAGGTCTTAATGTGATGTGTAAAGTGCTACATGGTTTGCAGTGTTTTGCACGGTCTGGGGTCGTGTAGCCTCGTTTTCATTTTTTTCGGTGTGATTTTAATTTATTTTTCACTTAGGCGATTTTTGTGTGGTGAAAATCGTTTAAATCGAGTTAGATTCGCGTTCCACCTCACTCACAGACGTCCAGGCTGTTGCCCCATGCTGTCTGTGATGTTTTGGAATTTTGGGTGTATTTAGTGTGTTTTTCGGGTTTTTGTTCAAACACTAATCTCGTAAATTTTTGCATCTCATATCTTTTTTTTTCTAAGTCCAGCGTCTCGTAATTTTTTTTTTCTAACTCCTGCATCGCGTATTTTAACGTCTCACCTCACTTTGCAAGGCTCGCAGCAGCTAAGTGCTACGGTTTAATGGCTCACCTCGCTTTGCAAGGCTCGCAGCGATGAGCGCCTTCTGCGCTCTTCGGCTAAGTCCTACGTGTTAACGGCTCGCCTCGCTTCGCACCTCGCAAAGCGTGACGACGTCTCGCAGTTTGACAACTATTATATGTGATCTTAATTGCTTAGCCATATAAAGTAACCAATACTGCAAACTTTTAATTTAAATTAAGACATTTAAGTTGTAACTTAATGAGTAGTATATTTGTTATAATTGTGTCCTTAATAAAGCTATACCATTAATGTGTACATGCTACAAAGTAAGTGATCCATGTAACTGGTACTATAAAGCTAACTGTTATGTCCCCCACCGCTTTATTTTAGTTTGAATTCCTCCCGGTATTTCTTCTTTTATTTGATATTTGAATTTGTTTATCAATAAATGTGTTTTTAATCTGAAATGTAGAGTCTTTATTATATCTGATGACCATCTTCTGATCATTGTATATATTAATATGACTTTACTCTATAATAGATACTGAGGCTTATTCTCACAGCAGTTTTTGATTAGGTACTTTTTGACAAATTCACTTAAATACGCAAACAGACACTCTCCCTCATGACTTATCACATATTTCCACTTATTCTCTTGCACTCTCACATGTCACTCAAGCATGAGCTCACTCTCACGCACACCATACACATGCTCTCTCACAGATAAAAATAAATTATAACATTGAAATTGTTAAAGGAATACTGTAGTTCAAGAACAAAGGCACTTGTTTGTGAAGTATGTAACTAACAATGTATTAGCAGCTATATAAGGCATGGACATAAAAACATTTTTTGATAAAAATAAAAAATTTTGAATAGAGGAATTAATGGAAGCTTGCATCACTTCATGAGAGCTGGATCGTGAGGGCATATTTTTTAATCAGTGAAGTGGGAAGTTGGGGAGGAGGGAATAGGAATGGTAGGAAGTTTGGTAGATTGGATCTGATTGAAGTTTTCGTTGCACCACTTCCCCATCACAGGTCCAGAAACAGGCTGCTTGCATCAGTAGATGCAAATGTAGATCTCCAGAAAAGTAATCACCCCTCTGACACATATTTTGCTGCAAAGTATCATGGATTCCTCCAGCATCCAGCAGAGGCATTTTCTAATTCAAAAATAGCTTTACAAGTGCTTAATGATAAGCTATACTGTATACTCTGTTATTTATATTGACATGTTCTTTAATAAAAAATATGAAAAGACTTTCACTTGCATGTATGTACTCTGTCCCCTATACTCTCACACACAGATTAGAGTGCATGTGCAGTCTCTTGTGCACCAACTATAACACCATATATTTACCTGTGACTTTAATATTGGGCAAATACGCAAGTATTGTATATTTTTCTGCAATAAGGTAGAGATTGCGTATTAAAAACACCAGCGCACTACAATGGTTTACTGATTGTGGTCAGTACAGAGAACTGATCCTAACTGACCGCAACATGATAAGCCGGGCAAGCTTGATATAGACAAAATGAGAAACATCTAATTATGGGATTAGAACCGAAATCTGTATATTCATTTCCATGCAGTTTAAACTCTTTGATTTCATTTCTGCTAATCCTGACATGGACGGCAGTTAAGTACTTATGCAAACATTTCATTAAAATATTTTTGAATATATTAATTTTCTCACTCCATATTATTATTAAATTTGTAGTAGATAGTATCTTTTAGCATACTGAAATATTGCTTAGTTGTTGAATTATACATTTAGTCTAGCTATCTATCTATCTATCTATCTATCTATCTATCTATCTATCAATCTATCTATCTATCAATCTATCTATCTATATGTCTATCATGTTTTCACCAATGTTACATTTCACTTCCTATTCTTGATTTAAACCTTCCAGATTTACTGCAACTCAAACATCCAAAATACATCTTTTCTGTTTTGAGATCATATTATATCCCTCCTTCGCGATGTTTCTTCACTTTCTCTAGTTGACTAACAATAACATGTTTAGCAACAACAGACTTTGGATTATTTCTCTTTACACAATATAATGGTTATCCAATAAGACTTTTCAGAGTTTTGATTGTGCATCCAACATATTATGAACCACAAATACAACTCACATTTGAAGTCTATAATATTACCGTATATACTCGAGTATAAGCCGAGTTTTTCAGCCCTATTTTTAAGGATAAAAAGGGCCCCCTTGGCTTATACTCGAGTCACTCTCCCCCCCTCTGTGTCTCTCTAACCCCCCCCTTGTCTCTCCCCCCTTGTCTCTCTAACCCCCCTTGTGTCTCTCTAACCCCCGTGTCTCTCTACCCCCCCGTGTCTCTCTAATCACCCCTGTCTCTTTCCCTCCCCCCTACTCATCCTCAACCCCCCCTCATTTTAACCCCCCCCTCATACTACCCCTCTAAATACCCCCCCCCCCCCTCCCCTCTCCCCTCACTTACCTGCTCCGGCCTCCGCTACTTCCTGGTCTTGATATGGCGCGCATGTGACGTCACATGCGCGCCACGTCATTAGCTTATACCGGGTGCCGGCACCCGGTATATGCTAATGCTGTGAAGTTACACGCGCGGCATGACATTAGCATATACCGGGTGCCGGCACCCGGTATATGCTAATGACGTGGCTCGCATGTGACGTCACATGCGCGCAACATCAAGACCCGGAAGAAGCGGAGGCCGGAGCAGGTAAGTGAGGGGAGGGCGGGGGGGGGTATTTAGAGGGGTAGTATGAGGGGGGGTGGTTTAGAATGAGGTTGAGGAGGGAGGTTGAGGAGGGGGTTGAGGATGGGGGGGTTGAGGTTGAGGAGGGAGGTTGAGGAGGGGGTTGATGATGGGGGGGTTGAGGTTGAGGAGGGAGGTTGAGAAGGGGGTTGAGGATGGGGGGGTTGAGGTTGAGGAGGGAGGTTGAGGAGGGGGTTGAGGATGAGGAGGGGGGCTGAGGATGAGGAGGGGGCTGAGGATGAGGAAGGGCCTGAGGATGAGGAGGGGGGCTGAGGATGAGGAGGGGGGCTGAGGATGTGGAGGGAGATTGAGGATGAGGAGGGAGGTTGAGGAGGGAGGTTGAGGAGGGAGGATGAGGATGGGGGGTTGAGGTTGAGGAGGGAGGTTGAGGATGGGGGGGTTGAGGATGGGGGGGTTGAGGTTGAGGAGGGAGGTTGAGGAGGGGGTTGAGGATGAGGAGGGAGGTTGAGGAGAGGGTTGAGGATGGGGGGGTTGAGATTGAGGAGGGGGTTGAGGAGGGGGTTGTGGATGGGCGGGTTGAGGATGGGGATGGGGGGTTGAGGAGGAGGGGGTTGAGGATGAGGGGGTTGAGGATGAGGAGGGATGATGAGGAGGACGAGGGAAGAGACACAGGGAAGGGAGAGGGGGAAGAGACACAGGGAAGGGAGAGGGGAGAAGAGACACGGGAGAGAGAGGGGGACACAGAAGGCACAAAAGGGACACAGGGGGCAGCACATTTCCCACCCTCGGCTTATACTCGAGTCACTCATTTTACCCAGTATTTTGTGGTAAAATAGGTGCCTCGGCTTATACTCGGTCGGCTTATACTCGAGTATATATGGTATATTGTTTACCAGTCTTATTACTTTTAAATGTTTTTCATAAATTCACAACATGGCAACATATCTAGAAGAGCCACATCGATACATCCCATTGGTTCTCAACCAAAAATGGACCCAAACTCAATATTACTACGCGCCAGAATATTACCAAGTGTTTTATCTCTTTTAAATACCATTTGAGGATAATTTGCTCTCAAAGTTTTGGCATAACCAAATCTCTTATAAAACATTCTGCTTTCTACTTAAAGGACCACTGTACACAGTGTATATATATATATATATATATATATATATATATATATATATATATATATATATATAGCATTTACATTTTTGGAGAGATATGGTTGCATTGATTCATGCAAGGTTTCTGCTTCTGGGCCAGGGACAGGAAGGAGCGTGGTATCAATTTCAGTCATCCTATTATCAAAGTCTCTCGACTTCTGCCTGTTCCTTCCTCCCCACCACTCCTTCCACTGATCTATACTAACACCCTCCCATCTTCTAGCTCTCAGGATATGATGTAACAAACAATAAATTGATTCCCCTTCTTCAGACATCGAGAATTTATCAAAGAAATGTATGTCCACGGCTGACACAGCTGCTCATATTGTTAGTTTGTTGCATACTTGACTAACAAATGTATTATTGTTTTTTTTTGCACTGCAGTGGTCCTTTAAGGTTTAAGGTTTGTTATATTATTTGCTAGTTTGGAATACATAGTGATAAACATTGACTTTTTGACAAAATTCCCTTAAAATATTTTAATCCTCTCTGTTGCAATTGAATCCTTTCTACGGGGTAAAACAGCTCTGCCTTACTATTACGAATAACACCATAACCACGGTCTGCAAGCGATCCCACAAACCCATGTCTCTGTAAGCAATCCAAGGTGGAAGAGATCCTTACGATCTTAAAGAACTGTCCCACTGAGAGACACCTCAACAACATCACAGGATGGCAAGATACAAAATATTACCAATGGTACTCTTCCTATATGTGTTTCAACACTGTCCCCAACTGCTGCCAAAGGCACATCCAAATAATTAAAATATTTGTTATATGAAAATTAATTAATTCTCATTAGAGTAATGCACAAGATCCTCAACGTTTATTTCATAATCACTTGCTTACCCTAAAATTGGTTTATCTTTAAACCGATAATAACAAATATTGTTACTCCTAAAGGGGTTCTCCTAACCACAGATGTGCCACTGCTTCCATCAACCCATAAAAAAAGTTTAGCCTCATCCACACCTCTGGCAAAATAACTCACTATTAAACATATACAGCCTAATTAAATTGCGATTCGGCCAATTGAATCAGGCCCTATATGAGCACAGAGAATATTTTGTTTACAGAAGTTTTTAGTTAGTGAAGACCTTGCTTTTGGATAGAAGTTCACTTACTAAAAACTTCTGTAAAAAAATATTCTCTGTGCTTATATAGAGCCCTATTCAATTGGCCGAATCACAATTTAATAAGGCTGATAATAATTGTGTTCGGGTAAATAATAAGTGACCATGCAAATTAAAGTTTAGTGTTCTCTGGGATATTAAAAAAAATCTAGTACATAAAAATACCATTGCTTTCAAATCCTAATTATGGTTAATGAATGAATAAAGAGAACTAGCATCCATACTCAGGTCTCCTTCAACGGTAAATCCTCAGGTTTTCTCAATAAATCTCTTGTATTGCTAATATATGATGGCAACTGTTTAACTATAAACTATTAACATCCTCCGACAACCTTCCATCAGGATCCTTTTCCTGTTTCTATGGGTCTGCCTCTGGATTTAACCTGTTTTTGTGGGTTCTGACAGCATTTGATAGATAGGAATTATTTTTTCTTTTGTGTTTGATAAACATACTTAACTTCTTCCTGTGATATTACGCCCAGATTAATACCTTGCTGCAAAACTTCTCTTAACACAGACTGAAATTCACCGGTATGATCCTGTCTTAAAGACTGCTGGGTACTTGCATCATTAAGTTACAGCATGGCTTCAGAATAATATTATTTTTGTTGTTTAGTCGTTCGGTCGTGTCAGACTCTCCATGACCCTATATCTGTCAGCCACTGCCCTGCTGAGCTCCCTCAAGCTCTTTATTCATAACTACCACAAACCTCCCATTTCGGATTTTCTTATCATTACAGTTCCATCTCCTTGGAAAATCTTCCAGTTCTCCTCTAGAAAGATTACCACGCATTTCTTACTTTTAAATTAAATTTCCTTATAATATTTTGTTTTTATCTTTTTCTCCACCAGGTTTTGAAAATAATCTATATGGAGACTTCTACTTAGGACCGGATACAAATGATCTAGTTTAAATGTCACCTTATTACAGACAAGTTAGGGTCGGTCATGTTCTAAATCACAGGTAAGAATACGCTTAGTAAATCCCCCATAGTAATTGCAATATATCAAGGTATTAAATTGTGATAAATCCTGTGAGGGAGCCAAAGTCAAGACTTTTTCAGATGTTAAATCCAGCTTACACACATTTATTAAACTGAGTCTATTGTTATTTTTCTTGCTGAGATTGCTGGATTGAGAATCCGATTCGGGTTTTCCTTCCTCTCTATTTATATGGCTGGGCTTCCATTCCACATCCATTGTTCCTTAAAGAGAGAAACAACATTCAGAATCAAAATCTGAGTCCATCACTCTGTTATTAGAACTTGTCATTTTAGTATTGAATTCTTTGGTGGATCCCAAACATTTATTAACCTTATAATCATAATCCAACTGTTATTATTATTTCCTTTATTTGTAACGTGCCAACATATGCTGTAATGCTTTACAGGGTTTATGCACAAGGGGAAAACAATATTAACACATTGGAAAGAATGGAGGGTCCTGTCTTTTTGGCTTAAAATCATACACAG
The DNA here is from genome assembly GCA_027410445.1 of Discoglossus pictus. Taxonomy (NCBI): domain Eukaryota; kingdom Metazoa; phylum Chordata; class Amphibia; order Anura; family Alytidae; genus Discoglossus; species Discoglossus pictus. The sequence continues at coordinate 115,451,676 of CM050171.1, forward strand.
TGCTTTACCTAAAGCACATAGCAAGATTGAAAACTCGCAAACTTACAAATTAAAGGGATTTGTCTTTCTTTTTTAGTATGCATGATTTTTTTCTCATTAATGATCATCTTAGACTGCAATTGTTCATCAAATATCTTAAATTTGTTATTATTCCTCAAAGGTATCACTTGTGTCTGTAACTGGTAAATTTCTCCTTACCATACTAGTGGGTGCTCTTTCCTTCAAATCTATCAACCAAATCTATCTGATACAACATCACTTATAAGGCTCACATAACATACAGTCCATTTTTATATGTATATAAAAGACCTTACTAAAAATAATAGACTACCCCTGGACCCTGGAGTACCATATTTATAATATTCTCTTCTGGTGAAGAACTAGAAATGATGATAGACAATATATTTTGTTAAAAATCACTAGCCTGTAGTCTTCAGATTTCCAGGTCTCCACTCTGTTCCAAGAGGTCATAAGCTACAGGCTGATGTGTGTGTCTTTCTCTGTGTCTCTTTCTTCAGACAATCAGTTCATAAGAAGCTTCTCTCATAATCCAGAAGCAGGTTTAAATCAGGACTGTCCAGGTGAAGCTAACTAACTGAACATGAAAGTTAATCCCTGCAGTCCTACTGGCAGAAGACAGCATTGCAATGTATTTCACTATAAAAATAAACATATGACTAAAATTAAACAAATAGTCCCTGTATGGTTCTGCCCTCCATAGACTCCTTACTTTCTGTGCTGTGTCTCATACTAATCAATTAGTGACCATCTCTCAGCAACATTCTGCAAAATGCTCCTTGATAGACTAGGACACTACACTGCACATCCAGTCCTACAGAGTCTCTGTCTGCATATGTATAGGCACTAAAACCAGAACTTCTAAGTGCTTCTTAAAAGTAAATAGATACACAGGGATATTATATACCTAGGGAAATCAAGGAACCTTCCATATCTCTTTAAGGAGGTGTGCCGTGCTACTTGGGTTGTGTCAACTGATATTGTAGTTTCAGAATTTAGTGTTGATTATTGCTGTTGTCACTTATGAAATATATGTTTCATTAAAGATCAATGGCTAATTAAAATGTTTGATTCCTGGTATTGGTCCATTACAATCACTTTCCCAGCCAGTAGTTCTTCTGTCACATTAGGATTCAATGGTGCCCAAAGTGAAAGGGATGAAGGAGTATTTGGGCTGAACTATAACCTCCTTCTCATACACCAGAGGATGCTGCTTCCGGGCTGTGCCTTTTCCTGAAACCTCACTACAATAGGCTGTCAAGTACAAGTGTTGATTGATGGATTTCCAGTTATTCTGAAATTACTTTCTCAAGGACTTTTAATGCGGTGGGAGGAATTGAAGCAGGCCTGTAGTTGCCATGTAGTTTTGATCTAATGATGGGTTCTTCTTAAGTGGTCTGAGAATTGCTTCCTTGTGTTGGGAGTATTCTAAAATACTCATAATTCATACAGTCATAATGCGGAAAACCTCCAATTACTCAGCCATGGCCAAGAATGGGAGCCCCCATGGTGTGACTGGAATCTCAGAGTAGGTAGCTAAGTCCCGAGGATTGGAGTACGCACACCACTTCCCCTCATTCTTTTCTAACTGGCAGCTACATGCACCTTGGGGGGTTGCATGAGCCTATCCAGGGGCTTCCTGCCGGTTGCTGCACAGGCTCTATACTGACAAATACAATGTCTCATTTATTCATTGTTTTAATATGTTTTAAGTGTGACCACAGATGTACTATTTATTTACTGTTCTGCTGTACGGTGGAGGATTCTATCGCTCTTTTTTCCACCATATAATAGTGAACTACCTCCTCAAAATATCCACTACACAAGCTAAGGAACCATCCCCGCGCTGATGATAGGTGGCAACCTTGAAACGGCTGTACATGGGTGGGATTCCTGGCTTGTGTATAATCCAACCCTAGCTTTGCTCAAAGCTGATTGTATATTGGGCATATACTTAAGGGAAGCCATGTTTCATATAGTTATGGATTGCAAGAGCGTAGTATATCCCTGCAAAGGTTCCCAGAATGCAGTGTAATAACTGTATTTCTCAGAATTCTGGGCATGAAACACGTTTTTTTAACTTGTTTTAGACATTCAAATGTGAACACAAATGTATTATTTATTTACAATACTAGCGACTTGACCGTCAAAAATGACAGCAAACATTTTTTTGAAGCCTCGCAATGCTGATGTTTGCCACACAATGCAAGGCTCTCCCCCTCTATAACTTGCGGGCCTTGTGATGAGCGTCTTTTGCGCTCATTGCAAGCCTCCCCCCCTTTTTTTCAAGCGTTACAGACAATCACTCCCTCCCCTGTGTCTCTTTCCCCCCTCTCCCTCTCCTTTGTATCTTTCCCCTCTCTCCCTCCCCTGTGTCTCTTCCTCCTCTCCCTCCCCTGTGTCTCTTTCCCCCCTCTCCCTCCCCTTTGTGTCTTCTCCCTCTCTCCCTCCCCTGTGTCTCTTTCCCCCTCTCCATCCCCTGTGTCTCTTTTGCCCCTCTCCCTCCCCTGTGTTTCTTTCCCCCCTCTCCCTCCCCTGTGTCTCTTCCCCCTCCCTCCCCTGTGTCTCTTTGCCACCTCTCCCTCCCCTTTGTGTCTTTCCCCCTCTCCCTCCCCTGTGTCTCTTTCCCCCACTCTCACTCCCCTGTGTCTCTTTGCCCTGCTCTCCCTCCCCTGTATCTCTTACCTGTCCTCTCTCACCCATGTGTCTCTTTACCCACCACTCTATCCCCTGTGTCTCTTTCCCCCCTCTCCCTCTCCTTTGTCTTCCCCCCTCTCCCTCTCCTATGTCGCTTTGCCCTGCTCTCCCTCTACTGTATCTCTTTCCCGTCCTCTCTCACCCATGTGTCTCTTTACCCACCACTCTATCCCCTGTGTCTCCCCCGCCTATCGCCCTCCCCTGTGCCTTTCTGCCCCCTCCCTTCCCTGTGTCTCCTTTTGCCATCTATGGGTGTGAAAACGTTTGTGGGCTTGGGAATTGATAAATTGCCCCCAGCCCACAAAGTGCTTCTGAGTTACCGCCTTGAAAAAATGTTTATGTTTTTAAGGCCGTCATTTTTTTTCAAGCCCGTAACTCGCAAACCGCTGAGAGTCCGCCAAAAGACGCTAATTGAATAGCAAATTAGCTTCCAACCTCACTTATGGACTCCTTGGCCTGTTTTATAAAACATATAATTGCAACTGGTTGTCATTAAAACTACCGAGTGGGAGAGTTAGGTAACCAAACATGAAAGCAAAAGAGCCTGAAAAGAATATACCTCTCTGTGACTGCCTTTATCTAAGGTTTTTGTTTAACTATAACAGCGGAGAAATCTTGCTATGTTGGTTACATAAAGGGCTTTTTGAAAGACCCCAAAAAGTGCATTTTGTAACTAAAATGTGTGTTACTGCACTGTCCCTTTAATGTCAGCATCAATTTGTCACCTAAAGCGAGCTGAGCAGCCCGTCTCCACTTACTCCTATAAATGGGGTCATCACAAAAAGTTCTTGTCCCAAAAGGTTATAGGGTACAAAAAGGAACACAAGTCCCAGCAATCCCTGCGTCACGCTCTGTGCTGTTTACAAACATTTCCAAAGATTTGTATAATTATTTACACTAATGGGACTTTTTATAGATATCTCACAATCCTTATCACCTCCTGACACAGCTTAATTTGGTTTTACTTGAAAATCCAAGAGTTTCCAGAGGAAGAAGAGAGCTCAATACATAATATACATACTGAGGTAAGAGAAGGCACAGAACTGCGCTGCTGAGTACCAAGGGCGCTGTAATATAGAATATATGGAATATGTGTTTAGCAAATAAGCAGCACAACTTAGGTTAATAAATGTATTTAATTTATGTATTTAAATTTTTATTAAGTCTATACTATATTTCTCGGATATTCTGAGAAGGTAATAGGTTTTGTAACTTATTTTTGATGTTCAAATGTTGAAACACAAATGTACTATTTATTTACTATATATATATATATATTTATTTTTAATTACATAGATGGGGCTAGATGGAGGCTTATGGAGGTCTGTATAGACCCCTATAAGTGATGGGCTTAGATGGAGTCTTATGGGGGTCTGTAAAGACCCCCATAAGTGATGGGCTTAGATGGAGGTTTATGGGGGTCTGTACAGACCCCCATAAGTAATGGGGTTAAATAGGGCTAAAAGGGGTTAAATAGGCCAAGTTAGGTTAGGTAGGTACAGTTAGGTTTAAATAGGGTATAATTAGGGTTAAGGGGTTAATGGAGTATAGTTAGGGTTAATAGTGTAGTGACCCTCATGGCACTTGTAGGGTTAACCTAAGGGTTAATAGTGTGCTATAGGGGTCTTCATAGTCCCCTATTGGACTGAGAGGGTTAGTTTTAGTCTCGTGGTGGCCTATGTTCACCCCCATTAGTGATGAGGTTAATTTTAGGTGCTGCGGGCCATTTAGGGACCCGCGGTGGGAAATTCAAACCCTGCAATTCCCCGGGCTTGAATTTTGAATTCGAGCCTGTGGGGGGAAATTTGAAATCCCGTAGATGCTGCGAGGGTCACAGATTGGTGACGATCCGGCAAGGGGTTAATGTGGGGAGCCTGCAGGGGTCCGAATAGGGGACCCCTGCATTATAGGATTAATGTGTGCACCCTGCAGGGGTCCCGTTCGGATAGGTGGTTCCATGCGGCCGAATCTCTTGTGGCCGCGTAGGATCAAAGGCTTTCTCTGCGGCGGGGGTTGATTGTAAGGGATAACAGGGCGCCGGCTGCAAGCTGGCCGGAGCCCTCGGGCCACAACGGAATAGAATAGCTAAGTAGCTTGTGGCCATCCCTTGCGGCCATGCAGCTCCTACGGCCATTAATAGAATGAGGCCCTGAGAGTTTCTGAGATTTGATTTTTATTATCAACTAATTTATTTCAAAGGGTGCTGTGTCCCAGATATATGAGTAACCTATGAACAATATTTCCATTGAATATTAAGTCCAATCCTAGGTTTATATTAGTGATTATTATTATAAGGAGAATTAATAACCCTAAGGGTTTCCCAGGGAATAGGTCAAAGAAGACATAGGCACTTACTTGTAAGATTGCTTTAAGTACGGTAATTTAAATGTTTGAGTTATAACACCTTCTTTGCACTACTAAATATCTTTCTTTATCCTCCAATTTATTTTAATGGTTTGTTAATAAAAGTCATATTTTAATTACTCTAAATAACTACAAGTGCAGAATATATCCTGCATTTTTTCACTTATTTGATTTGGGCTAAGTTCACCTTTTAGAATGATTATATTTATGTATTTATATTATGAAAAACTTGACTTGGTGATGTGAAAAACATTTTAGAAATGTTACAATAATAAATTCAGCCTTTCATTTTTAACTGTTGTATTTTTTATTTTATTATTTATTTTTTTGCTTTAATGATGGCAGACATTTGCTTCTGTTCATACAAGTTTAGACATACTGGAAGAATGGCAGGAGCATTGGGCTAAGTGTCACTTGACAATAGGGATTAATTGGAAGAGCAAATCCCAGTAGGAAGCGCCATAACACAGAGTCTGGAGTGGGTTGCCGGTTCCTTCTCCAGTGGGCCACAGTCTACAGCTCCTGGTATTCCGAGGTGGTCTCCCATTCAAGGAAAGACCAGGCCCAACCCTGCATGGCTTCTGGGTGGTGTGACCTCTTGGTTCCCTGACTGCAATCGAACCCAGGCAGCAGCTGTGAAAGCACCAAATCCTAACCACTGGACCACCAGGGAACCCTATCTAGTACATATAGCACCTTAAATCTAAGCGTCCTTTGCTATGTTTCCAGCAGCTGTTTGCTTATTAATATAAATCAGTACTGTGGTAATTATTATTATTACTAACGACAATAAAATTGTAAGGCAGGTAATGCTGTTTGCCACAGACATTATTTTTTTTTTGGTGGTCTGAGATCCTTCGGCGCTCATTGCCAGGCTGTTGTATTTTTTTTTCTGATAGGCGCTTTTGCTGTTATTGTTTGGTCGTCGCTAATCTGCTTTTTGCGCTTATTGCAAGGCTTTGCGTGCTATGAGCAGCGTTGTCGCTCGTTGTGAGGCTCACAGTGAATGGCTTTTGTGTTTATTGCGAGTGCTTTTTTTTTTTTTTTTGTGTATATGTATTTTTGTATGTTAATTAAATAATTAATAAATTAATAAATGAATATACTTTAGCTATTTGGAAGTAATATATGCAGAAAGCATTGTGCTGAAGAGCTGACAATGTAGGTTTGGAGTGTTGTGGAGCTGAGGTGTAAGTGTCAGCAATGTGTGCAGTGTGTAGTGTAAATAGGCTGCGTGTGCGAGGGGAAACCCGTTAGTGTAGCTGGGTACTTCTGCATTGTGTAAGTTAGTGTTGTAAAATGTGGCGATGATGATTTAGCATCCTTGCTAAGAGTGTATCTTGTAACTCGTGCGGCTTTTTGGAAAAGCCTTATGTGCTTGGTGGTGTTTTGCGTCTTTAGGGTCCTGTAGCCTCATTTTCGTTTTTTTCTGGCGGCCATTTTTTCTCTCGCTGAGGGGATTTTCGTGTGTCTAAACTCGTGAATTTGGACTTAAATTGAGGTGTACCTTCAGTTTTCGAGGTCCTGGGTGCCCCCCCCCCCCCTTCCTTGCTGTGGGTATGTTTTTTATGTCTTTTTTGTGTGTATTTATAGTGTTTTTCATGTTTTCAAGTGCGCCCGGTTTGGCCGTTGGGGTTGTATTTTTGCGAGGTCATAATGTTTTTTTTTCTAAGTCCCGCGGCTCGTATTTTTTTTAGGCTAAGTCTGTAAATTTTGCGTTCTAAGTCCCGCGGTTCGTATTTTTGTGTGTAAGTCCGTATTTAGTGATTGCGTGTTAGATCTATTTTGTTAAAGTGCCGCCTGTGTGGGTGTTTGTAACCGCGTGTGAGGCGCCGTAGAGCCTCCACCTCTGCAAATGCGGCCCCTCGCTTTGCAAGGGTCCGCATTTGCAGACCAAACTGTGTCCCTCGATTCGACAATTCGTAGTTTGACTACTATTATATGTGATTGTATTGTTAAAAATGGTTTGTATGTGCTTTATTTCAAATAATAATAATATTATTTTTTTATTATTATTTTTAGCTCAGTAGCATTTAAGAAAATGTATAAATTGGGTTCTTGCTTTTTAGCACTTTTTAGTTGAATGTCGCGAGATTATCCTCCTTGGGCAGTTAGTTTCTGAGCGGCAGATTATGTAGAAGACGCAGCAGGGCTCAGTCGGAGGAATGTTTCACAGGATATCCTATGCAGGACTAACATTATTTTTCGCTTAATTACCCTAAAATACACACACATTCCATTCTGGGACAGTTTTGATACCTCAAACGTCTCCATTTCATATTCTTCTCACCTAAATAAAACCTGAAGGAGCAGCCAAGAATAATAAACTGCACAAAATCCCTTGAAAGGGACATGGAAGGTTCCTGGATATTACTAGGTATATAATATCCCTGTGTATTTATTTACTTTTATGTACTTTATTTTTATTAAGAAGTGCTTATAAGCTCTGTATTTTATTGTCTAAAATCAAATAAATATTACTTCTTTGGGTTTGCCGCCTGCAGCTCACAAAGACACAGACTCTATTTTACTTGCTGCGCTGTGTCTCATAATAACCAATCAGTGGCCGTCTCTGCAACACTACAGTGCACATCCAGCCCTACAGAGTCTGTGTCTTCATGAACTGCAGTGGGCAGACCCATGTAGGCACTATTTAGTTTATTTTAGGCAGTAAAACAGATCTTCTAAGCACTTCTTAACAACATATTTTGTAGTATATAAATGTAAACAGATATACAAAGATATTATATACCTGGTAAAATCCAGGAAACTTCCATGTCCCTTTAAGTCATGAAGATCATGGAGAGAGTTACGACATGCTATTAATAAGGAGAACTTGAGCTTTTTAACACCGGTAGTTAATTATTAACAGAGTTGCTAATTATTATAAATTGTATTTTCTTGATAATCCCAAAGGTTTATTTTCTAATTACCTTAAAGGGCCCCTGAAGTGTCCTATTTATGGTATCCACTTGGTAATAATGTAACCTTTTAATAGGTAAATATTTTTTTTTAATTTAAAATAAAGTTTTCAATTTTGCTTTGATGTAGATGGATGTTTGCTTTTCTTCCTAATAGGACTGGAGGGACCTTGAACGTAGCTCACATTTCTATTCAGTTTTATTGAAAGATTACCACTATGAAAAGCCATTTGACAATCGGATAAAAAAGAGGAGCAAGTCAAAATAGGATAACCTCTTGTATCTCGTGCAGACACAGACTCTGAAGCGCTGTGTTTCAAATTAGCCAATCAGTGACAACCATCTCAAGTTGCAGAGGGATGGTTAGTATAAGACAATGCACTACAAGTACAGCAGGCTCTGTATCTTCATGAGCTGCATAGGGCTGAACAAAGCAGGTAATACTTGTTTGATTTTAGGCAGTAAATACAGAGCTTATTAGCCCTTCTTAATAAAATAGAGCACATAACAGTGAATAGATACCCAGGGATATTATATACCTAGTAACATCAAAAAAGATTTCCTAAGCCCTTTAAAGCAACACTGTAGTTGAGGAAAAACTTCACATTTGTAAAGTATATAACAAACTCACAGCATTAGCATGTGCTAGCTTGATTGGAGTGTGAGGGGGTTGCTCTTCTATTTATGGTCCCTTTATGGGTCTGCCCTCTGCACAGACACAGACTCTATAGGGCTGCATGTGCAGTATAGTGTCCTAGCCTATCAGTGACTATGTCTCAACAGCATGTTGCTGAGAGATGGCCACTGATTGGTTAGTATGAAACACAGCACAGTTAATACTACAGAGTATGTGTCTTTATGAGCTGCAGAGGCAGATCCAAGCAAGTAATATGTGCTTGATTTTAGGCAGTAAAACAGATCTTATAAGCACTTCTTAATAACATATTCTCTATTATATGAATGTAAACAGATACACAGGGATATTATATACCTAGTAAAATCAAGGAACCTCCCATATCACTTCAAGTAGCCCTATAGACCCATATAAAATAGGATTCGGACAAGCCTGCGGACACATTTCTCCTCTCTCCCTGATCTTTTTGCAATTATTTAACTTTTTTTTTCATATATTATTTTTAAAGAACAAAATAAAAGTTAAGTCTCAGCATAATTTTATCGCCTTCACTAGTTTTCGATTGTCCCAGATTGGACTTTAAAAATCAATGGTGCTGGAATGACTTTCTCTCTTTTTATGATTTTAAATAATCAAATATGAAACATTAAATATCTAAAAATAAAACAAAATGTAATTAGAAACCTGTGAAAATGTATTTCAAAGCTCTCTCTTCGTAATGAGATGTCTTTCATGATATCCCTGTAAGAAAATAGAGAAACAACTCCATTATACTATAATTAAAAGAAAATACAGTACCTATTGTGGGGAGAAATACCTGATATTAAGAAACACAAGGTAACTTTATTATATAGACAATAAACTTTGTATTTGCCACCAACTATGGCAACAAAACAGTTTATCAAAGCAATTGTATACACAATGTAGATACATATTTATTGTATGTAGATGTTTAAGAATCTTCAGGAAGGTTTTGAGATGAAGTACAAGATACAATGGAGTGGGTCACAAGTCTTCTAGAAGTTGAAGGTATCTGGCAGTTTGTGGGATCTCCTGTGTGCGTCTGTCGGATTGGTCTAATTTCAAATAATTTTATTGGGGAATTCTGTGTATTTGTAATTTAAATTACATGTGGAATTTCTTGTGTGAGCTCCATACCTATATAGCCTGGGGGTCCTAGCTAATGAGCTGTGCGCAGTTGTGTCCTCGCCAAACAGCTGTCCGTATTACAGCTGCAGTGTTATCTGGGCCAGTGAGAGGTAGACACATTGGCGTAGCAATGGAGGGGCGCGGGGGGCTGCTGCTGATGCCGAACGTGTGTGTGTCTGTGTGAGTGTGTGTCTGTGTGAGTGCGTGTGTCTGTGAGTGAGTGCATGTGTCTGTCAGTGTGTGCCTCTGTGTGTGTGAGTGTGTGTGTAAGTCTGTGAGTGTGTGTCTGTGAGTGTGTGAGTGTGTGTGTCTGTGATTGTGCATGTGTGTCTTTGAGTGTGTGTCTGTGAGTGTGTGGATCAGATCGTCAAGCTCCGGGGTAGCCCCAGGTGCCAAAAGCTCTAGCTACGCCACTTGGTAGACAGATACATTGTTATACCTGCCTCTAATTGGTTAGAACTAATTATGAATTATATGCTAATTTAGATTCGATTTTCAGGGGTATTCCTTCTCAACTGCCTAACAATTTAAGGATTTTTTCAAACATTATGGTAGGTTTATTAATGTTTTTGGGATTTTTTTTCATACACCATTGATTCTCCTCTATGAGATGAATTTATAATCCAGGAAACTTACATACACTTTTATTTAGAAATGTGCATTGCCCAGAGCAACTCAAAGGACCACTGCAGTGGCCAAACAATAATGTTTAATTTGTTTATTTAGTTACCTATCATCAGTAAAATAAGACAATAAATTCAGTGCAGCTTTGAAGCTAGATGGATGATAGCCAATGAGAAGATCCTATTACACTCCCTGGACAATTAAAGGAACACTGTAGCGTTCAAACAGTAAAGCTTTATTCGTTTAGTTACTGATTTGCAGCAAAATAAGAATATACATTCAATATAGGTTTGAAAATGTATATTAGAATTAAAAGTTGGCCAGGGGGTCAGAGGGGACCTGGACAGGGAGACGTTTTTGACGTAAGTCTGTAGCATTCTGAGCAGATCCTCTTTCACTCTCTGGACATTTAAGAGTTCAAATGTAAGTTTTAAAGTTTGAATTGTTCATCATGGTCTTATAGTCAAGGTTTTCAAACCTATATATTTTTCATTGTACAGTGGCCCTTTAAAAAAACAATTGGTTTAAGTTTGGACTGAAGATGCTTTCTTCTTGTCCTGGTACCTCTCACTGTAGCATGCATTCCTCATCGCATAAATAACCTTTGAACGTCATTAAAATTCGGGTCATCCATCTCAAATCGATGTGCCAAAATACCTTCCGAAAGTCTTTAGATGGTAAAGTCATGAAGAGGGGCAATCTGTGTAATAATATCTTCCTCCTCCTCTTCGTCAGTGGTTCCTTGCTCTGCCATATCAATAACATATTCATTGCTGATCTTCTGTGAATGTGATTCGAACAATCCAATCCCATCACTTTGCAAAGTCAATCACAGCGTCATCAGAGTGTCCTCCAAAGTCCCTTAAGATTCAGTGACTGCATATTAGGCCCATTTGATGATTTTCAGAGTATCCATAATATTAAAACTTTTCCAAAATCCTTTGATTGTTGGCTCACCTTCCTTGTCAGCTGCTTCAATCAGGCTTCAAAGGCTCTTTGAAGATAAGGAAAGATTGCAATGACTCATTGGTTGGATCAGTGCAGTTGATTTGGTGGTAAGAATATTATCTTCATGTTATAATGATGATGCTGAACTTGGCAATATTTCTTGACCTCTAGCAGAAAATTATGAGAAAAACAATCATCAAATACAGTTTTATTTACCAAGCCTTAGAATTGGACTTCCAGGTATCTGGGAGGCTTCACTTAATTAGACCCTTGAGGACACTTGGGTTCTACACAAGCAATGGTTTCAGTTTGTAATCATCTGCTGCATTTGCCTTAATAATAAAGTCAGGCCTGCCTATGCTACTTTGTAGTCCAGCATTAATATTAATTCATTGGAATGTAAGTTTGTAAGGGCATGTGCTTACAAGAAATGCCTTCCAACAGAAAATAAGCAAAATCCAAAAAAGGAATCACTCTTACAATAAAATACTTCTCCCCGCCAGTGTATCATTTTAATTACAAATAAATAATGGAAATTCAAAGCACTCCTGTTATATAAATCACATGGCTTTGTTTCTCAAACAACCTAAAAAACAGATTACAAAAAAATTATATATATATATATATATATATATATATATATATATATCGCCTTCTGGATCGCTACCTTGTTGTAGTGATGGTCTTGGTCAGACAAATTGCTCTCCACTGGAGAAGGAATCGGCAACCCACTCCAGTATTTTTGCCAAGAAAACCATATGGATAAGCGCAACCAGAAATACAGACAGATGTACCTGGCGTGCTGCCTACATATGGTCCCCGAAAGTCGGACACAAACTGAAGGATTGAACAACAACAATAATATATATTTATATATATATATATATATATATATATATATATATATATAAATATATATAAGGAATTGGTACTAAATGAAGGTACTTCATTAACACTTATGAATCTATGTCTGCAGTTATTCAATTGCATCCAAAGTCCATTGATATAATGTAATATTTCAAGAGAAAAACTATGACTAGGACCATAAATATTTCCTATATTGTCTGTTCATAGTCCTTAATATTTATCAGCCATATTAACAGCAATTCCAGGTGAAATATCTCTCTCACACTTATCTGACTATGGAACTCCTTCAATCAAAACCATAAGATAGTCGACAGTCCTTCCTCCAGAGTCCTATTACTGGTCCTTTTCATTCACTGGAAGCTTTTTCTCCAGTTCAGTGGGTAACCTTGCAGTGCAATTATATTTCCTATTAGTAGATAGGGTGGCTGGACAGCCTTTTGAGCAATTTAAGTAGTTTGGAAAATCAGATGGAATACTTTATATTCCATCTGCCTCATCAACACGTTTCAGCCTTATCCTGGCTTCTCTCAAGATGGCAGCAGGATGTTGTCTGTCATACACAATTTATAGTTTCCCCCTGGAAGTCTGATTGTTTACCTGTCGGTGCTGTTTCCAACTCCTCTGGTTACTTGTATCAATGTCAATATATATCCAAATATTTGGATACAATTGAACAAACCTCAGACATAGATTGCTCAGTGTCAATCAAGTGCCTTTAATTATTGGGCATTTACTACACATTTTTATAAATATATATAATATATATCACATATATAGTTGTGAGCATTGCGGGTTCTTGCTAACGCTTGCAGGCTCGCACAGCGCAGTTACAGGCAACGAGCTGCGAAGGCACTCCTTGCGCTGGTGGAGACCCCGTATGACTTAGGCAGTGAGCGTCAAAGGCGCACATTACGCTGGTGGAGATGAGCGCCATAGGCGCTCATCCCTAAGACCTGTAGGACTTAGGTAGTGAGCACATCCCTACGACCCACGGGACTACAGATCAACAGAAATCTCAATTATACAATTCCCAAAAGTTAACGGCCGAACTGCACACATCCAAAAACACAAAGAAAATAAATAAAAACATAAAAAAACATCACACACAGCACTCGAGTTTCGGCACTCGAAAATTGAATAAGCAACAAAAAAATGGCCGCCAAAAACGAAAACGAGGCTACACGACCCATAACCACGCAAAACACCGCTAGGCACATAAGACTTTTACCCAGAAACGTACTAGGTACAGAATACGCTATTAGGAGGGACGGAAAATGCTTGAGAGCCACATAACACATAGACAATCAACGCCATTTTACAACACTAGCTTGCAACTAATAACATTACCATTCTAAAATGCCGCTTTACCAAACTAGACAAATGGTTTGCCCTCGCAAGTATATTAATTTATTATTTAATTAATTAATTAATTATTATTAAAAATATATATATAAAAATACAAATAGCAGAGGAGAGGCTCACAATGAGTGCACAGGGTGCTCAGAGGAGCAAAAGTACACAAGGGGAGAGGCTCGCAATGTGGCAAACAGCATTACCTGCCTTAAAATTTTATGACCGTCATAAATTTTTCGCTAGTATATCACATATTATAATTGTCAACCTGTGAGTTGTTGTCACGCTTTGCGAGGGACGCAGTTCAGGCCACATTTGCGGAGGTGGTGGCTCCCACATCTGCTCCAATGAGCCTTTGGCTGTATTTGCGGAAGTGGACACAAACTGCAATGAGCTGAAGGCTCATTGCAGGCTGCAAATGCGGACAAGCGAGTGTCCGCATTTGCAGAGGTGGAGGCTCTATGGCGCCTCAAACTCGGTAAAAAACAACCCAGAAAAGAGGGACTTTGAAACAAAAACAAAAAGAGCAGCGGGACTTAAAAAAAAAATGATACGAGTCACCGAATTTAGAAAAAAAAAACCTGGGATGAGGAAAAAATAATAATTACAAGGTTGCAAAAATACGAAGTTAACAGCCGAAATGCGTACATACAAAAACACAAAAAACACAGAAAAATTAAAAACAAAACATAAAAAAATCACATGCACCACGGGAGGACAGCCAGGATGTATGGGAGTGAGGTTGCCCTCGAATAAAACTCAAATTTAAGGAGTTTCGCCAATTGAAAATCGTCTAAGCGAGAAACAAAATGACGGCCGAAAAAAATGAAAATGATGCTACACGAACCTGAAACGCGCAAATCACCAACAAGGACGTAAGACTTTTAAAAACAAGAATGACGACCCGTGGAACTTAGAAAAAAATACTACGAGGTTGAAAAAATACGAGGTTAGCGGCCGAACCGAGCACATCAAAAAACACAAAAAGCACAACAACAACAAAAAAATTACATAAAACAAACATCACACACAGCACGGGGGGACAGCCAGAATGTCTGGAACTGAGGTTGCATGCCAATTTAAGTTGCATTTAAGAAGTTGTAGCACTTGAAATCGACTAAGCGAGAAAAAAAATGGCGGTCGGAAAAAATTAAAAGGAGTCTAAAGGAGACAGAGCCGCGAAAATCACCGCCAGGCATGTACGAGTTACTCAGGAACGTAGGAGATACACAATATACCATTACAGCGGAAGGAAAATGCTCGCTAGCCAAGTAACACATAGAAAAAAAAACGCCATTTTACAACACTAACTTGCAAATAAGAACATTACGATTCTAAAATGGCACTTTACCCGCCTAAACAAGCGGTTTGCCCTCGCACAGGCAGCCTATTTACACTGCACACTTGCTACATTGCTGACAATTTCTCCTCACATGATCAACAGTCCAACTGTACATTTTCAGAGGCATGAAAATACAAATAGATTGTTAGCTCTTTAGAATATTCATTGCTCCATATCACATATTATAATTGTCAAACTGCAAGTTGTCGTCACGCTTTGCGGCCCGGCCGCAACTGACGACAACTCGCAGTTTCACAACTTCCCCTGCCTCGGCTCCCTTTACCCCACTGATGCTCGCGACGCACATCGCGCCACATCAGCCCCACAATAAGCCCTGCAGCCGGCCTCTCTCTGCTCTGGTGGCGCGCGCTCATAAGTGGGACGCGCGCGCACGAGCGGCCGGGACGCGTGCACGGAAAGTTGGGAGTGTGTGCGTATGCTCACGCGAAGACGGGCAAGTAAGCGTGCGCGGCTGCAGCACTGAGGTGAGGGAGGAGTGGGTGAAGAGAGACATGGTGGGGGGAAGAGGGTAAGAGAGACACGTTGGGGAGAGGAGGGGAAGAGATACATGAGGGAGGGAGAGGAGGAGGGGAATAGAGACGGGAGAGTAGGAGGGGAATAGAGACACGAGAGGAGGAGGGGAATAGACACACGAGAGGAGGGGGGAAGAGAGACATAGTGGACGGGGAAGTGAGATACAGGGGAGGGGAAGTGAGATACAGGGGAGGGGAAGTGAAATACAGGGGAGGGAAAGTGAGATACAGGGGAGGGGAAGAGAGACACGGGAGGGAGAGGAGGGGGAAGAGAGACACAGGGAAGGAGGAAGAGAGGCACAGGGGAGGAGGAGGGGAAGAGAGGCACAGGGGAGGGAGAGGATGAGGGGAAGAGAGACACAGGGGAGGGAGAGGAGGGGGGAAGAGAGACACTGGGAGAGAGAGAAGCGAAGAAGAGAGACACAGAGGAGGGGGAAGAGATACATGAGGGAGGGAGAGGAGGGGGATAGAGACACAAGAGCAGGGGGGAAGAGAGACACAGGGGACAGGGGAAGTGAGATACAGGGGAGGGGAAGAGAGACACGGGAGGGAGAGGAGGCGGAAGAGAGACACAGGGAAGGAGGAAGAGAGGGGGAAGAGAGACACTGGGAAAGAGAGGAGGGGGAAGAGAGACACAGGGGAGGGAGAGGAGGGGAAAGAGAGACACAGGGGAGGGGGGAAGAGAGACACAGGGGAGGGGGGAAGAGAGACACAGGGGAGGGAGAGGAGGTGAGGAAGAGAAAAAGAGGAGGGAGAGGAGGATAGACACAGGGGAGGGACAGGATGGGGGAGGAGACACAGCGGAGGGGGGAAGAGACGAGGAGGGGGGGGGGGAAGAGACACAGGGGAGGGAGACAGGGTGAAGAGACACAGGGGAGGGAGACGGGGTGAAGAGACACAGGGGAGGGAGACGGGGTGAAGGGAGATGGGGTGAAGAGACACAGGGGAGGGAGGGGGGAGAAAAACACAGGGGAAAGAGGGGGGGAAAGACACAGGGGAGGGAGAGGGGGAAGAGACACAGGGGAGGGGGAAGGAAAAACAAGAGACGGAGAGAGGGGGTAAGAGACACAGGGGAGGGAGAGGGGGAAGAGACACAGGGGAGGGAGAGGGGGAAGAGACACAGGGGAGGGAGAGGGGGAAGAGACACAGGCGAGGGAGAGGGGAAGAAGAAACATGGGAGGGAGAGCAGGGAAAGAGACACGGGGGGGAGACACAGGGGAGGTAGAGAAAGTAGAGGGCGGGAGAGGCTAACAATGATCGCCAAAGCCACTCATTGCAAGGCCCGAGATGAGTGCTGAAGGAGCTCATCGCAAGGCCAGTAAAGTAGAGGGGGAGAGGCTCGCAATGAGCCCCTCCCGTCAAGTAGAGGGTTGGAGAGGTAGAGAGGCTCGCAATGAGCGCCGAAGGCGCTCATTGCAAGCCCAAAAGAGTAGAGGGCGGGAGAGGCTAGCAATGACAAACACCATTGCCAGGCTTCAATTTTTATTGCCGTCATTTTTGACGGGCAAGTCGCTAGTTACACATAAATAGGTAACGTATATTACCATATATACTCGAGTATAAGAGTTTTTCAGCCCTTTTTTTAAGGCTAAAAAGGGCCCCCTCGGCTTATACTCGACTCACTCTCCCCCCGTGTCTCTCTAACCCCCCGTGTCTCTCTACCTCCCCGTGTCTCTCTATCCCCCCCTGTCTCTCTACCCTGTGCCTCTCTAACCCCCCTGTGTCTCTTTCCCTCCCCCCTCCTCATCCTCAACCCCCCTCCCCATTCTAACCCCCCCTCATTCTACCCCCCCTCATTCTACCCCTCTAAATACCTCCCCTCTCCCATCAATTACCTGCATCTGAAGCTTCTGCTCCAGCCTCCGCTCCTTCAGGCGTCTTGACGTGGTGACAAATGTGACGTCACGTCATTAGCATATACCGGTTGCCGGCACCCGGTATATGCTAATGACGTGACGTCACATGCGCGCCACGACAAGATGCCTGAAGGAGGTATTTAGAGGGGTAGAATGAGGAGGGGGTGTTTAGAATGAGGAGGGGGGGTCGAGGAGGGAGGTTGAGGAGGGGGGTTGAGGTTGAGGAGGGAGGTTGAAGAGGGGGGTTGAGGTTGAGGAGGGAGGTTGAGGATGGGGGGTTGAGGTTCAGGAGGAGGTTGAGGATGGGGGTTGAGGTTTAGGAGGGGGGTTGAGGAGAGAGGTTGAGGTTGAGGATGAGGAGGGAGGTTAAGGAGGGAGGTTGAGGATGAGGAGGGAGGTTGAGGATGAGGAGGGAGGATGAGGAGGGGGTTGAGGATGGGGGTTTGAGGTTGAGGAGGGGGTTGAGGATGAGGAGGGAGGTTGAGGAGGGAGGTTAAGGAGGGGGTTGAGGATGGGGGGTTGAGGTTGAGGAGGGGGTTGAGGATGAGGAGGGAGGTTGAGGATGAGGAGAGAGGTTGAGGATGAGGAGGGAGGTTGAGGAGGGGGTTGAGGATAAGGAGGGGGGTTGAGGTTGAGGAGGGGGTTGAGGATGGGGGGGTTAAGGATGAGGATGGGGGGTTGAGAAGGGAGGTTGAGGAGGGGGGGTTGAGGATGAGGGGGTTGAGGAGGGAGGTTGAGGATGAGGAGTGGGGTTGAGGAGGGAGGTTGATAATGAGGAGGGGGTTAGAGACACAGGGAAGGGAGAGGGGGGGAGAGACACAGGGAAGGGAGAGGGGTAGAAGAGACACGGGAGAGAGAGGGGGACACAGAGGGCACAAGAGGGACACAGGGGGCAACACATTTCCCACCCTCGGCTTATACTCGAGTCACACATTTTACCCAGTATTTTGTGGTAAAATAGGTGCCTCTGCTTTTCCTTGGATCGGCTTATACTCGAGTGTATACGGTAATTTATTCATTCCTATTACTTTTTTAATTTACTGTACTCACATTTTTTTTGGTTGTACATTGTACTTATATATCTGTAATTTGTGATAAGCGCCAAAGGTGATTGTTGCGAAGCAGGACACTTGAAGTACATGAGAGAAGAGGCTCACAATGAGCACCAAAGGTCCACAAAGGAGCAAAAGCCTTACATTGTGTGCTAAACAGCATTGCCATGCCTTACAATTTTAGTGCCGTAATTTTTGACGGACAACTTGCTAATATATCACATATATAGTTGTGAGCAGCAGAAAATGTTGCTAACGCTGACATCATAAAGGGGGCGTGGCTATGATGTAAGTGGGGGTGGGCCTAACAACTGATTTTAACAGAAGCGTGGCGGCCATTTGCATTTCAGAGAAAGACAGCAAAGTGAGAGAGGGAGACAGGTACAGAGAGAGAGGGAGACAGCTACAGAGAGAGAAGAAGACAGGTACAGAGAGAGAAGGAGACAGGTACAGAGAGAGAGGGAGACAGGTACAGAGAGAGAGGGAGACAGCTACAGAGAGAGAAGAAGACAGGTACAGAGAGAGAAGGAGACAGGTACAGAGAGAGAGGGAGACAGCTACAGAGAGAGAAGGAGACAGGTACAGAGAGAGAGGGAGACAGGTACAGAGATGGAGACAGGTACAGAGAGGGAGAGAGACAGGTACAGAGAGAGAGGGAGACAGGTACAGAGAGAGAGGGAGACAGGTACAGAGAGAGAGGGAGACATAAAGAGAATTACAGAGCAAGAGCACACACAGACAGTGAGGGAGCACAAAGACAGCGCAGAGAGAGTTCACAGATAGAGCGCACAGAGAGTGCAGAGAGATTGACAAAGAGAGTGAGGGGTACAGAGACAGAGATTGCAAACAGACAGCAGTGCACATAGGGTGCAGATAGAGAAAGCGTACACGCAGAGAGCATGCCCAGCCGGTACATCTACACATTGTATAGTAATAATAATAATAATAATGCACAAGAGCATGCCCAGCCGGTACATCTACACATTGTATAGTAATAATAATAATAATAATGCACAAGAGCATGCCCAGCCGGTACATCTACACATTATATAGTAATCACATATATAGTTGTGAGCGTACGAGTTGTTGCTAACGCTGCGGGCTCGCGTAGCGAGCCAAGGCCCTCGCAAAGCGAGGGCCGCGGGCTCGCTACGCGAGTCGCGGCCCTTGCGTAGCGAGGGCCTTGGCTCGCGCAGCGAGCCAAGGCCCTCGCAAAGCGTGGGCACTGGGCGAGGGTCTCAGTTGCTGGCATGGAGCGCCGAAGGCGCTCCATGCCAGCAACTGAGACCCTCGCCCAGTGCCCTCGCAAAGCAAGGGCCTTGGCTCGCTACGCGAGTCACGGCCCTCGCATAGCGAGGGCCTTGGCTCGCACAGCGAGCCAAGGCCCTCGCAAAGCGAGGGCACTGGGCGAAGGTCTCAGTTGCTGGCATGGTGCACCGAAGGTGCTCCTTGCCAGCAACTGAGGACCCTCGCGAAGCGAGGGCCTCAGTTGCTGGCATGGAGTGCCGTACGCGCTCCATGCCAGCACCTGAGGACCTCGCAAAGCGAGGGCCGCAGTTGCTGGCATGGAGCGCCGAAGGCGCTCCATGCCAGCAACTGCAACCCTCGCAAAGTTCACGTCGCAACCCAAAGAGCACGACACACACATTACGGCCTCGCAACACTCGGACGCAACTCGCGAACATTACAAAATGTAAAACCCAATACATACACACAGCACATACATAAAAACCTTACCTACACCAAGAGGGAGCACCCAGGACCTCAAAAATGCCACTTAGACCTTCATTTTACTCGAAATAAAAGAGTTTAGAGACTAAAAAAAAATGTAAGCGAGAGAAAAAATGGCCGCCGAACAAAACGAAAACGAGGCTACAGCACTCTAAACTCGCAAAACAACACAAGAAACTCGCAAAACGCCACAAACGACCTACAGATATTCATACCACACAGTGCACACATTCAGCATGCTTACACAGCAGCTCCACACCACTAATGCTCCAGCAACATCAAAACAGATTGCCAGCTCTTCAACACAATGCTTCAAAATAGGTAAAGTATATTCATTTAGTAATCTATTACATATTTCAGTATTATACACCAAACAGCATTAGCTACCTTACAATTTCATTGCCGTCATTTTTTGACGGGCAATATTCTAGTATATATATATTTGTTTTTGTCTAGTCACTCATTCGTATCCCAATGGACTGCAGCACACCAGGCATATCTATCATTATATCTCTGCTCGTGCTTATCCATAAGATTAGCTTGGCAAAGATACTGGAGTGGGTTGCCAATTCCTTCTCCAGGAACATGCAATGTGTCTGACCTCTCTGCTATGACCTGCACATCTTGTGTGACCCTACATGGTATAGCTCATTAGCTCGCAGCTGCACCAAAGTACACAAGCCTCTTCACTGCGACAAGGCAGAAATTTAGAAGAGTAAATATATTGTGACAGTATGTCCCCAAGAGGTCAGTGTATTGAAGATGTCTCTCTGAGAGATAAAGAGTTATCTCCTGTAAGAGTTAACTGACCAGGAGATGTTTACAGCATAAAGAGACACTCAGAGAGATGAGTGTGGCCCCCAATTAAGCACCACTGAGGGAGCAGTGCAGGAGCACTAAAGGCTGTTTGATTTGGACTGCTGGTGGAAGCAGTACATGGGACAGGTTGGGCCTGCAAGTTGCAAAGCTGAGAGAAACCCATAATGGTGGCTACTAAAGCTGGGACAAAGACAGATACAGAAGTTTGGAGGCTGATCAGCAAGCCACAGACTGGACATTTGGGCATATGAAATTTAAGGAATGGTAATTTAAATATAAAATTTATTGGACTGTTTACTTGTGTTTTGCTGCATCCGAGGTAGCTTGATGAAAGCTCTGATAGTGAAGAAACTATTCTACAGTAAAGTTAGTGCTGTCACTGAGCTAGGCTTGTTTATTTTATGCTTTTGTTTTTGGTGTGTTATTAAACATTGTAAAATTGGCAAATGATTATAGTAACATAGGAAAGCATTTAAAAAAGCCTTTTTTGTGAATGTTCCTCCATCAAAAGTGTCGGAAATCTGAGCACTGGCCAAGAGGGAGACAGTTGCCTTGTCGCAATATATATATATATATATATATATATATATATATATATATATATATATATATATATTAGTTGTTCGGATTTTTTATAAGTTATTTGAGAAACAAGTATTTTAACCTAAGATCAATTTCCATTTTGGATTTTGCCTATTTTATGGCAGAATTTTTCAGAGTTGTTTGGGATTTCTCTATATAGAATCTTATATTCTGGAGTGAACCCTGTGAACCCTGTATATTTTATGAGTTAACTATACCAAGTTAAAAACTTATGTTGAACAGTAGGCTTCTTTTGGAATTATTTCAGCTAACCTTTTTGGAAAGTGTTTTGCAGATTCAGTATCAGTACTTACAGCTTCCCCTTGGACTCTAATGTCATCCCAACCAGCTGTCCTGAAGATATCCAACCATACTTTGCATGCTCTGAAAACTTTTTCATTTGCTGTCTCACTGCTCCTGTCCTTAAGCACTTGAAACAAAGATAAAGTCCTAGTTGAAACTATGGCTTGAATCATAGGCATATGAATTCACTGTATCTGGTCATTTATCCAAATAATAAAAAAAAATCCACTTCAGTATTAATCAAAAAAACTTTTCTTACAATTGCATAGGCAGGTCTTTCAAGGTATTCCCACTAGCGGAGGTGAGAGCTGGACCATAAAGAAGTCTGAGCGCGGTTCAGATGTGGTGTTGAAAAAAGAGGGTTATCCAGTCAATGAATACTACAGGACAATTAGGCTAAAGCTGAAATATTTTGGCCGTATCATGAAAAGACGGATGCTGGGAAAGATTGAAGGCACATAAAGAAGTGGACAGCAGAGGCAGAGATGAATAGATGTGGTCATTGAAGCAATGACCATGAGCTGGATGGATCTCAGAGGTGCAGTAGCTGATGTTAGTGGCTTCCTACACTAAATAGAGTCACAGAGTCGGGTATGACTGAATGACTAAACAACAAGCTTTCTTTACTCCCTTTAAATGTATTTTGTTATCTTTCTTAATTGTGTTTACAGTCGAATATGACAATTGAAATATGGAAGCAGTCTTATTGACTTTAAATTTATTGAAGAATGTTGGATTAAAAAGGGGAGCTTGATTTACAATCTAATGGCTTTTCTTAAAAAAAACTATGTTTTTTTTTTTCATTACATCACATTTACTTTTTTCAGATGTTACGACATTGGCAAACTGGCAAACATATGACCAGCATGCAACAGTGATAATCAGAACAAAAAAAAGAGTGCAATAAATTAGAATCTACAGTACTATATGTCACTTTAATAAAAATGACTGTACAGTACCAGTACAGCATATGTACACATACATTGAAAATACATGTAGCCTCATATAACAAAGAAAACTGCAGGCAGAGAAGCAGGTAGCTGTGATCATGCAAATTCACATGGTCTTATAAATACAAGTATCTTGGTCAAAAATACGAGAAGCACTCATAACAGCATGGTGCAGATCGTAAGCCAAGTGGTCGTATGTTGAGGGTCACATGTACCTTATAATTTGCTCTCCTATTGTATTTACTGCAATCATTTTACTTTAGTCATAGAATAGTGCTTTATATAAAAAAGAGTAATAAGGAATAATTTGATCTGCATAGGTTCATGCATGTTGGAATCTGGGAAGCTTGGACCCTATAAATCAAACTTTATAAATATTTAGTGATTTAAAAGCTTGGTATGGAAAGAGTGGAAGGGATGGGATTTAGGTTTCATGCTGACCTACACCCATTCAGGTTTGTGCTTACACCCCCATAATGTATCCCTTAGACCACCTTACTGCCTGCAGATAACTCATCTCCTCCATATCCCACCATAGCTCTTATCTCTTCAATGTTCCCTCATTTCACTTATATACCTTATAATTGCCCTTCTTTGAGAGAGATATTACAGATTTTACAGAAAATCCTTCTGTTCCTCCCACTGTTTAAAACGTTTCTTAATTTCACCCAGCAATTTCTCTCTCTTTCCATTGTTCCTGCAAAATAACAGGAAAATAATTCATAAGTGTATATGTTATACCAGACTATGGGCCCTATTAAATTCGCCGATTCTTAGTTCCAGAAGCCCGTAAATGAGCCCGCAAAAGTTACGCCTATTAAATTGGCCTATTTTAGCTACTCGCAAACAATCTGCGGGTTACAGGCGGAGAAACCCTACGGGCTATAAAAATCTGAACTCCAACTCAGCTAAGCCTTTGATCTTTCAATCGCGTAAATGTTACCATCGCTATTAAATTGCTACAAGTCCTCAAACCCGCAATTGTTTTCGCACCTGTAAATGGCAAATGTAGCCAAAAATCCTACTGGTACTAGAGAGGACTCTCAAGGGGTTTAAACTCCTGTCCGTAGCACTGTAAAAGCAAATATAAACACACTACTGTATTTTAACTTATAGGGAAAGCAATGAAAGGTATTACAATTAATAGCACACCATTCTCAAGCTCGCAAATCTGCACTAAAAAATAGTTTCTACATTTTTTTATGTTTAATTTTCGTGTTATATCGATCCCGGCAATAAATGTGTTAATACATATAATAGAATTTGCATTGACTAGAATATTATATTTATTGATTTTTTTCATATTGCATTTTTTCTGGAATGTGGGTCCGATCGCAACTCAGACTTCAAAACCGTAAGTGACTGAAATTAAACCTCCAAGTTTTAGTGACGTAATGATGACGGTCTCTTTTGCTATTGACTCCATCTAAACCCATAACTACGAGTTTGAATAATTTATAATGTTCACGCCCGGAAATGCTACTAGCCGAAGCATGGTTTACAGATTTGAATTCCGGCCATGTCTTTGCAGCCATTTCTAATTTAAACACTCTGTAACTCAGGAAAATTTCAAGCCAACAAACATACAGGCTGTAATAGGGCCCTGTGTGTTTTTTGGGGCCATGTGTACATATTAAGCAAACATATCACTAATATTTAGATACATTACTTGTGTTGATGCCATTGTTTGTGAAAAGCAGAAGGGGATAATGGGGATCACTGATGCAGTGTTGGCACAGAAACTTCAGGGCACGGATTGTCTGTCTGCAGAAGAGCATATATATATATATATATATATATATATATATATATGAAACTAATTGAAACAAGCAAATTAGGAGTGTGTTATTTTATTACTACATATATAATTCTTTATTGTCAAACTGTATCAATTAACGGAGATGGCCTCATCTCTTTCTTCAAAGATCCTTCTGTCTCTTTCCATTTTTCCACTTCTACCAAATAATTCTCAATTTG
Source organism: Discoglossus pictus (assembly GCA_027410445.1). Classification (NCBI taxonomy): domain Eukaryota; kingdom Metazoa; phylum Chordata; class Amphibia; order Anura; family Alytidae; genus Discoglossus; species Discoglossus pictus. The sequence continues at coordinate 115,476,396 of CM050171.1, forward strand.
TTGATCCTCCCTCAGATCATGTCCTTTCATCCGCCCCACCCCCACAATCAATATGTCTATTCCTCCATTCTTCTCCTTCCACTTGGACCCCTTACTTTTACCTTGCCCCACATCATTCTATGATTGTGTGCTACTTATTTCTCTTTCAATACAACCAAGCCGCTTACAGACTTTCCTGCAGCTTTGTCGCATGGTCTACATTTAAATTATCTGATGCGTCTAAAGTAAATTTTCTCTTCTGTCGAAGTCATAACTATCCATAACTAGCATTCACTCTTATACTCTTGCCTCAAAACATTTAAAACCTCACTTAAAACACATCTCTTTAAAGAAGCGTATCACCTTCCACCCTAGCACGCTGATCACCTCTCTCACCCACTTTTACCACTCACTATACCTTAGATTGTAAGTCTGCGAGTTTCTATCCTAAGTACTTTGGGAATGCACCATGGACATTGGATTCCTAGCTCAAAGACAGGGCCCTCCTTGCTTTGCTATTTGTTAATTTGTATTTATCTTTGTCTGAACTTAACTTATGTACAGCGCTACAGAATATGTCAGCGTGTTATAAATGAACTATAATAATTCACTATATATTTTATACTGGGTGGGCTGGGGGGTTTGTGTCCTAATGGCATAATTTAGCATTTTCTACATTGAACTTGAGATCCCAAATACTTGATGATTTTTCTAGTGTTTTTGATCATTACATATTTTGTTTATCCTTTCTGGAAAGCCACCGCGTCTACAAACATGTAAACCATCTCTTGGAATCATTATTAATGTCTTATTGTTCTTCTCTTCTCTCTGCTCCCAAGTACTCTTGCTCTTATCCCCCACCTTGAAATTTGGATTGTCTTTTCAACCCACAAACTCCTTTGACCATATGTCTCTCTCTCTCACTAGCCGCCCTGGTTCATTAGCCTTTTATCCCTCAGGGTTTATGTCACTATGTATTATCAGTTCATGTTATACTCTACCCCCTGCTTTACCCTTCACCCTTGTTTTTATATTCCTCCCTCTGTAACTTAAGGCCCAACTTTTCTTTCTCTTACCCAGCCATTCAATCTCTTTATTTTTTGCACCTTCAATCCTTAAACTCAGTTTTCTCTAATGTCTAGGGGCACACTGTGATGTTATCAAGGGGCATTTGCCCAGTCACACTCAATTAAAAAAGAAAAAAAACTATCTGTCTTCCTCCGCCTCCTCTCAAACCCCTGTTCCTTCCAACTTCTCATTCGAAACTAAGTCCTCTCTCTCTTCTGATAGCCCTTTATACTTTCTTATCCACTGCACTGATCTACCCCTCCCTCTGCCTTTCAGTCAACCAATTTCTCTTTCATCTCATCCACCTCTTTTGTGTTTTTTTTTGTTTTTTTTATTTTTTTTACCTTTTCCAATTTGATATCTATTTCTCCTCAGTAAGGTGCTGAATAGAGAAAGGCTGCAGAAATGGCAAGAATGTGGCATTGCTCACTTGTGGTCACATCTTTTTACAATTTTAAGCAATATACCATAAAAAGAAGTTATATCCACACTTGTTTCCATTGCCACAAAAGCTTTTAAATCACTATTAAAAAAAAATAGCTTTGACACATGTAGGAGAATGAACAAAAAAACACTGAGATTTTACCTTTTATTCAGCCAGACACAAATCCCACTTGCATATCGATTACATACTGATACAACAACAAATGATCTCTATCCTGACGGAAGCAACAATCCATCCTATCTCGACCACGATCTTGTAAGTGTGTCATTGTGCGATTTGCTCCCAAAGGGCCGGCCCCACTCGTGGACATTAAATCCAGCACTCCTCAATGACCCAATAACAAAGGAGAAAATCCACAAAGCAATCACAGATTACTTCACGATAAATAGTGATGGTGAGGTGGACAGGATGGGAGTATGGGCAGCCCATAAGGCAGTTCTGAGAGGAATTTGTATACAACTTGGTGCATTGACAATAAAACAGATCAATTTCAAATAATTAACCTAAATAATAAAATTTCAAACCTCCAGAAATCAATTTCTATTCAAAATGTATCTAAAACCTATGAGGAGATTATCAAATGCAAACATGATTTAAGATTATGAGAAAAAATGGTGACCATTCTGCAGCGTACACAATCCAAATTCTTTAGATATTCCAATAAACCAGACACCTTGGGCCTCATTCAAATGTGATTTGGCCAATTGAATAGGGCTCTAAATAAGCACATAGCATATTTTTTTAAAGACGTTTTTAGTTAGTGAAGATCTTGCTTTTGGATAGAAGTTTGCTAACTAAAAACTTCTTAAAAAAAATAGGCTATGTGCTTATTTAGAGCCCTATTCAATTGGCCAAATCACAATTGAATGAGGCCCAATGTTAGCTAGGAGAACAGAGAGCTAACTCTTTTACTAACAAATTACTAAACAGAGAAAACACCATGGTTTACCAACCAGACCAAATCACAAAGACATTCCAACAATTAAATCCTGAACTGCACTCAACAACCACCCATTCTGGGACACACCGTCATAAAACTCAAATCAATTCATTTTTATCGATAATTAAATTGCCCCAAATTGAAAAAGACAAAATAGATTCCCTTGCAACTCCCATTTCTATAAAAGAAATCAAAACTGCAATCAAAGCAACTAAACCCCATAAAGCGCATGGCCCCGGTGGATTTAATAATTAAACAATTAAAGAGTTCATGGAGACTCTTTTACCTCATCTTAAGCATATCTTTAACAACTTTCTCACTGGTAAACCCATAAAAGCAGAGTTCTTTAAAGCAAAGACTATTGTCTTACACAAAAAAGGCAAATAGATTGGCCTAACTATTGCTGTCTGCGATCCATCTGGACCATGTAAGCTTTATCCCAGGTAGGGAGGCGCCCAATGAAACCAGGCGAAAGTTTAACCTCATGGATATAGCATCTAATAATAACATACAGTACCTCTGATGCTGTTATTACTAGATGCCAAGTAGGACAGGATTGATTGGACATAAATGAAAGAGGTTTTACTTAGATTTGGCTTCAGCGAAAGCTTCCTAGGCAGTGTCATGACACTGTACTCAGCCCCAAGTGCTTGTATTTATTTTCAGGGATTTAGATCCCAACTATTCAAAATATCCAGAGGAATAAGACAAGGATGCCCCCTGTCCCATTTGCTGTTTGCATTATGTATTGAATCTCTGGTGACAGCACTAAGGGAATCCCAAGATGTCAAAGGAATTAAAATAGGAGACAAAGAATACAAACACAGTCTCTTTGATCAGATGATGGCCTACTCACCATTCCGAACCGTTAATTAGCCTTACCAGATTGTTTAAAACATTAGGTAAATGTAGTCATATATCAAAATAAGCATGAATAAGAGTGAAGCCCTCAATATCTATTTGCCTAAACAATTAGAAAGCTTGTTAGCATCAAACTACAAATGGTTGTTAAATCATATAAAATACCTATGTATCTACATTCCCAAACTAAGTTAATTTATATTGTAAACTATCTTGATATCATTAAAGAGATACTCCAAGATCTCCATACTTGGTCCACTCTCAAAATATCATGGTTCGGCAAAATCCATGCTATTAAAATGTATACCCCACCTAAACTAATGTACCTTTTTAGGACTTTCCCAACTGCAATTAAATTAAAAGATTTGACAAATATACAGAAGGCAATCTCTCGCTTCATCTGGAGCAATAAAAGACCAAGGATAAATAAAATGACCATGTCGGCCTCAACAAAGAAAGGGGGATTAGCCACCCCAGGCTGTTAAATTAGCCCAGCTAATTAAATGGTATTTCAAAGACTCCCCTCCAGTGTGGTTTGATGTAGAAAAACATGTTCTTCAGGAACAAAACATACTATTGAGCCAGGCATTATGGTTAAGCGTACACCATAAAATAAATTTGAAACCCCTCTCTCAGTGTTAGCTACTCCATCACACTGTGGAAGCAAATAAACAAAAGATCTGAATGGTTTAACCTGATGCTGATTAACACCAAGTAAAGACATATTGCAATGGATAATAAATTAGCCAAACAATCTCCCGTTGAACAATGTTGTTTATACAACTCAAATGGTAGGAAAAATATTGAACACTCTACAATCATTTAAATGATCAGGTCACCCCAAGTACATTTTCAAATAGATCCTCATGGGAAGCTTAACTTAATGTTACCATAGACGATGAGCAGTGGGGTAACATGTGCAAAAATTCAGTAAATTCTTCCCTAAATATAACCTTAAAAGAAAATGCATACAAAACCATTTTGTGATGGTACCTTACCACAGCTAAAATGCAGCTTTCAAATCACTCACCAGGGGGAAATTGTAACACTTTAGGAACTCTAAAACATATGTTATGGGACTGTCCCAAACTCAAGCACATTTGGAACGAAACCTACATCACTCTGGAGAAGTTATGGTACATAAATATCCATCAAAAGCCAGAGGAAGCTTTGTTAGGATTACAAATCCCAGGTCTACCAATAGCAGCTCAATTCTTCTCAAATCAGATATTCCTAGCAACTAGAAGTATAATTACAAAACACTGGAAATTAACCATTCCAACGTACTAAGAAGTTCTGAAAAAAATCAATTACATTCATTCAATGAGTGTCTTATCTGCTGAGTTAGATGGGCATTACAGAAGATGGGTTCATATTGATAAATTTGGACCCTGAGGGCTGACAAATGGTGAATGTAGGAGTCTAATATTACGGACTCAATATCCCTTCCCCTCCTTTCTTCCTCCTCCTTTTTTCTTCTTTCACAATATTTTACTTTATTTGTTATATATTTGTTAAAGTTAATTTAAGAAACAATGCAAGAAGGTGTATATAACTTTAGAAAAATAAATAAATAACTGAGAAAAGGCAAAGGTTTCAGTTTGCAATCTCTCATTGTATTGTATTTACTCTTCAATACTTGCCTGTATGAGATGTAATCTTCTTTTCTAAAAAAAGTGATATAAAGCAGGTACTAGGGATCACTGTCCCTATAGTGTTCCATATGTTAGTTCTCTCCCTGCCTCTTGTCGCTCTGCCTCTTTCTCTCTTCCCCACAGCCATAAAATCTTTGCTTCTGCTATACTTACAGACAAATACCACTGTATACATATATATATATATTTATATACATATATATATATATATATATATATATATATATATATTTATATATATATATACATATATATATGTATATATATATATATATATATATATGTATATATATATACATAAATATATATATATATATATATATATATATATATATATATATATACATACATATATATATACATATATATATATATATACACATGTATATATATATATATAGTCTGTGCATATTCCATGGCATTACATCTGGAAACATCTGCTGGCCTATTGCCCTCTGATATTGCGCTGTCGTAGGCCTGGACCTTGTGGGTCCAGGCCTAGGACAGGATGAATTTAATAATAGGTGATAAGTAAATTCATTGGCAGAGACACTTGCTTTAACATTCACGCCACTTAACCTTACATTCTATATGCCGCCAACAAGGCTGCCCATTGTAGCCATTCAGAGGCTGCACCATAGGATGTATGATCTCTCTTTATATTAGTGGATAAGAAGGAATACCGACCACATGTAGAAGCATGTGGAATTATATCTTGAGAAAAGAGGGTCAGAAAAGGAAAGAAGGAGTCTCTTGAGTAACCTGTGTTTCTGTAAATTTAGCTCTGGATATAATTGATGTTTCTCTGTCTTTGCAAGTAAAGAGCTAAAGGCAAACAAATACACAATCATGATTTCCCTTAGTTGATAGACATATAGTTCAGGAGAAGACAACTATTGTGATAAATAAAACCTTCAGTCTGACAGTGTATTCAGCTGCTGCAGCCTTTTCAGGACATGTGCCAAGCTTGACTATTATAGAAGAATAAATTAATTATAATTAATTATAAAGGGTGCTCAGCTGTACTCCACATTCTCTACATTTCAATGAAAAAAAAATCCAGTTATGCAAAGATAAAAATATTATACAAAACATATTATTTATAAAAATAAACATATATAATCACATAGTTACATAGGGCCTCATTCTATTATCGGCCGCAGCCGCTGCGGGGCCGCAAGGACCGGCCGCAAGCTTTCCGGCTATTCTATTCCCCTCCGGCCGGGGACTCCGGCAGGCTTGCGGCCGGAGCCTTGTTATCTTTTGCGGCTGATCGCGCCGGAGGAAAGCCTTTGATCTAAAACGGCCGCAAGGAAATCGGCCGTAAGAAAAGCCTGGTTGCTATTCTATTGCTCCGGGAACCCTGTCTGCAAAACGAGCCGCAGCTTACTTGCAGCAAACAGGTCCCGCTAGCACCAATTAAGCACATAAAATAGCCCAAATAAAGCCATCCTGCACTTTGCGGAGTCTATAAAGTGATATTCGGTGTTAGCAAAAATAGCACATAATTACCCTATACTTAAATCCGTAAAATAATTTTTTTTTAATATACGTAAAATATACATGTAAAAAGTCCATAGGGCTTGGAGCACCTCAGACACGGCCATGCCGCAGCCGGAAAAAAAACAGTTAATTTGAACTCGGGTTTGGGCTGATGTGCAAGCTTGAGAGTGGGTTACTTTTAATCCTCATGTCCCCCAATATGATCCCTAGCATTTACAGAGCTGTACAGTGCAGGCTTGAATTTATTTTTGAGTTTTTAGATTTCTGAGCTTACGGCCGGTTTCAAGATATGCGGCCGGCCGTAAGGGGAGATCCTTGCGGGGCCGTATAATAGAATCGCGAGTTAACAGAAGCCCCGCAAGGAATCGCAGCCTTACGGCCGATTTACGGCCGGTAATAGAATGAGGCCCATAGTAATTTAGGATGAAAAAAGACTTGAGCCCATCAAGTTCAACCTTTTTAGATCTCCTCTGATCTGCAATACGCAGATTTATTGTTAATTGATCCAGTAGAAGGCAAGCAGTAAAAAAAAAAAACAGTGAAACTTTGCCAATTGTTTCAACAGGGAACAAATTATAAAATTCCTTCCTGACCCCAGATACTGGCGATCGGATTCATCCCTGGATCAATACTCCCTCTCTATTTATCCAGGATAGACCTTAATGCCCTTTTTATTTAAAAATATATCCAATCCCTTTTTAAAGTTATCTATTGAATCCACTGTCACCACCTCCTTTGGTAGAGAATTCCACAGATTAACCATCCTTAATGTGAAGAACCCCTTTCTTTCTTTAAGGTGAAATAGTTTTACTTCTAATCTAAAATGATGTCCCCTTGTCAGTTAAAAAACCTCTTGGCACAAAAAGTTCCCTTGACAAAGCCTTGTATTGACCCTGGATATATTTATATAAGGTAATCATATCCTCTCTTAGATGCCTTTTTCCTTGAGTAAATACGTTTAATTTCGTTAGTCTTGCTTCATAACTTAGCCCGTCCATTCCCTTTATTAGCTTTGTTGCCCTTCTCTGTACATTTTCCAGCTCTAAAATGTCATTTTTATGTAGCGGTGCTCAAAATTGTACTCCATATTCCAAATGAGGGTGTACTAGGGATTTGTATAGTGGGAGAATTATATTTGCTAGCTTGGCTTCTATACCCTTCTTAATACGTGCTATTTTTTTATTTGCCTTTGCAGCTGCTACATGGCATTGAGCCCTGTTACCTAGGCGGTTGTCCACAAGTACTCCCAAATCCCTTTCAATATCTGATACACCTAGATTTGCTACATTAAGATTATAAATTGCATGGCTATTTTTCCTTCCCAGATGTATAACTTTACATTTATTTGTATTAAATCTCATCTGCCATTTAGATGCCCATTCCTCTAATTTATGAAAATCCCTTTGGAGGGAAAGTACATAATTTTCTGATTTAATTACCTTGCACAACTTTGTGTCATCGACAAAAATGGACACACAACCCTCCAATTCCACTTCCAAGTCATTAATAAATATGTTAAAAATGAGGGGACCTAATATTGAACCCTGAGGAACCCCACTTACCACTTTAGTCCAATCTGAGTATGTTCAACTTACCACAACTCTTTATTTATGGCAAACTCATTTAGTTTGCAATATCCTTTAGTTTGCTCAATAGCCTCCCATGTGGCACTGCATCAAAAGCCTTTGCAAAATCCAAATAGACTACATCCACTGAGTTGCCTTGATCCAAGTTCCTACTAACCTCCTCATAGAAACTAATTAGGTTTGTTTGACATGACCTATCCTTCATAAATCCATGTTGGCTCCTACTTATAATCCTGTCCGAATAGACATATTCCTGTATATTATCCCTTATTAACCCTTCTAAAAGCTTTCCCACTACCGAAGTGAGACTCGCTGGTCTAAAATTCTCCAGATTTGCTTAATTGTTAGATAGATAGATAGATAGATAGATAGATAGAGACATACATTTTAGATGAGCCAGACAGGTTGTTTCTAAGATGCTAGGTAGTGTGCTACAGAGAAACATTATGCTTTGAAAAAATATTTAAGTGGCAGAAGTACACATTTTAGGATTTCTGGCTTCCGTGCTCCTGGGAAATTTCCACCCCTCATTCGTAACTCTTGTTATACATTATACATTTTCTACCTACTATATAAACTAGATATTTTAGCTTAATAAATCATCACTTACTCAGGTTTGTGTAATGTAAGGAGAATCAAGTATTTAATCCAATTGTACTGGTGCTTATAACATAGAGGACTCAGTCACCTTAACTGCTATATTTGAGTAACTAACTAAAAATCTAACCTTCCCTATCTTTACATTGCACTTGATTCCCTTTTAATGCTAAACACCACCCAGCCAAAAATAAAGACCCACAGGAAATGATAAAAATTAGCTTCATGTTAATTGTATCACCAAAATTCCTGCTAACCCTGAAAAAAGAGTGGGGGACCCAAAAAACTGTAACACAAGCACCCCACGTAGAAAAAGTATAAAAATGGAAAAATATGTTAAATTCCTTAAAATAAGAAAACTGAGAGTCTTTAATTTACTACCTAATACATGCAACTAACTATGCTGCAGTCGGAGATATAATTTTTGTATCTGCCGATCTTCTTCTATAGGTGGGAAGGAAAGCCAGCAGTTGGACAATATCTTTGAAAGAGTGTTCTATTTCATCCAAAGGACTATTTATACCGGCTTCAATAATGGGCATGAAATATCATATTGGGTACGTCAATCACCTTGCCAGATCTAACTCTGGCTTGCTCTAGGCTTGGTTATAAATATTGTGCTCTTGTACATCATTAAGTGCTTGTCAACTTTACGTATCAACATAGTTTATTCCCCATGTTAGTTTCCTCTGTAGCAGATTAAAATGGTTGTTTACAAAGTATAGGCATCAGTGACAGTACATTTTCATGGGAACTATACATGATTGTAATGTAAGGTAGAGTCTGGTGATGCACAATGTGGCGGCGCTCTACAGGTGTGTTTTGGTGACTAGCAAAGAAAGAGTTGTTTACGAGGATGTGGAATATATGACGTGTAGACTGGAGTAATGGTCAGAGATGTTTGTAATGGAAGGGAGGAACTATTTGTCAAGCGGAAAAATACTAATCTCTTATGATTAGGACTAATAGTTTATATGTGGAACACAGATAAATGAGGTAGATTATCCTATTTAGGAGTAAGAGCACGTGTTGTAGCCAATGTTTTGAATTCAATATTTAATTATGTAATCCCTAATCAAAATCTCAAATTCTTTAGTAAATATTTTCAGCATGAAATGTAAGAATACTAGATCTGTTGTACTTCTTTGTGGTTGTATCTTTATCATACAGTTTTCATACAGTATGGACATTTGCTTTAGCTTTCAAATACATTTGGAAGAAGTCTAACAAAGAAATAAAAGTAAAATACATTCTATTTTTCAAAGAAATCTTTAAACGTATGCAGGGCCTCAGGCAAACCCACCAGCCTCATAAAAGCATTATAGTGTTTGTATCTAGCACAGGTACAGATCATACCATCCTCCCCATCACAAAGCCAACCCCTGAAGCTCCACTCACAAAGGAGGTAGACGCTGGCTCCAAGCACTGAAGCACCTTTTATTTTACAGTTGTATTTTATCTTTTAAAGTTACTATTTTTATTAAATCAGTGAATTATTTTTTGTACCAAAGCAAGAAAGTAAAAATACATGAATTGTATGTGTAATTTGCTATAAAAATCTGAGTTTTAAAAAAAAATTGTAATAACATATTTGTTTAATGTACATTTATTTTACTACAATATAAAATCAAATACAAATTTACGATAAAAAGCATTTCAGAAAAAAATCTACATTTATGAAGACTGTTTATTTGTAGAATAATCCATTTTGTACTTGTTTCAGCTCTTACCAAGAGACGGATCATGAAAGGTTTTTTTTAACTTATAGAGCGTGAACGTGCAGGAGAATGGAAAGGTGAGAAGAATTTGTTGGATAATTGGGCGTGAATACATTAATCAGAAACCTCATTCTCATGCACATCCATAGAAGCAGGCAACTAGTATCAATGAATAAGTCCTGCTCTCCTGAAATGTAACCACCCCTCACAAACATAATCTCATCTAAGCAGGAGCGGAACTACCAGTGATGCCAGTGGAGCAGTGCACCAGGACCCTCCTCTTGGAGGGGGCCCAGTGCTGTGTAATTATTTTGGGGGGGCATTTTTTTTTCCTGCAGTGTAGCAATGGATGCTAAGTAGGTGCTGCGTGGGTGGATTTTGAGAGGGACTGGGTGTTATGTAGAGATAGTATATCTATTTCTGTTGTGTAGTGTAGTGTCGGTGTACCCTCACCTTGGCCCAGCTCAAGTCCTGGAGCTTTGCTGTAGGCAGAGGAGCTTCGCACAGGCAGCAGGTAAGGGAAGTGGCCCTTTTTTGGGAAGGGGTCTTAAGGAGGGGAGCTGTTATGGGTGGGGATCTGGGTGAGAGGCCCTGCATAAATTGGTAAAGGGTAGCCCAAAGCAGAAAAAAAGTTACAATCCTTCCTGGGGGGGTTTGCACCAGGGTCTTTCATTTTCTAGCTCTGCTACTGCATCTAAGTATCATGAATATCTCCTTGGTCTAGTAGAGGAATTAATTTCTAATTTAAACATAACTTTATTACATTTTCACTGCCTACATATGTCCTTAGTCAGACTCAAAATTTTCAGACTTAAATATTTTTTTCATACACAACCTCCTCCTGGAGTCTTGCACACTTTTTGCTTGAATTGGTAAAACAGAAAGTGAAATCACGTTATGCCAACAAATATCAAAACTCGATTCCACTTGCATTCTCAAATCAAAATTCGCACATATATAGCAAACTTGCATATGTATTTTTCATTTGAATGTCTAAAAATAAGTTAATAAGCTTATTTCCTGCTCAGGTTTCCCAGAAATACAGTCATTGCACTGTACTCTGAGACACTGGGCAGGAACATGCAAATGAAACCACAATGTGCTCTCGCTCTTTTAATCCCAAACCATTATATACATGGCTCCTTTTAAGCATATGCTTGCTGTATTACACAGCTTTAAGCACAGCACAGGATGGATTATGTACAAAGCAGGAGACTATCTATCTATCTATATATATATATATATATATATATATATATATATATATATATATGAGTATATATGATCTGTTGATCACATTGTCAGAAGGAGAAAAAAACTCAGAAACTTCCACAATTCCTTCAATACCTTCCACCCATCTATCAAACTTACAGTGGATTTCTCTGCATGTCAGTTGAACTGGACACTACCATATCCACCACAAATGGAACACTCCACTCATCTATATATAGGAAAACCACATACATTTTCACAGCTACATTTTCCATCCCTACACGACTAAGCAAGCCATCATCCATAGCCAACCCATTAAGACACCACTGCATATGCTCAAACACTGGGGACGTAGCAAACACTTAAAAACACTATCTGAATCTTTCAGACGGGAGGATTACAATACCTGTATCATTACCCATTAAATAACCACTGCCATTAAAACATCCTGTGAGCAGCTATTACAGTACAAAACAAAAGAAAACACGTATACCTCTAGTGACCACATACCATTCATAAAAAGTCTAAGATTTACAACCATTACTAACTGAGGATGTACAATTATAAAATATATTCCCCAAACCTCCCATACATGAATTTAAACAACAATCAAAAGTGAACAACTAAACAGAAAAAAAATGGAACTAACCTTGTAACAAAATTCCCTGTAAATTATGTCAACACATCTTTAATGATAAAAAAGCCACATATAACAACAAGACCTATAACATCAGTCTTGCACATTCATCCATATCATCAAATGTGGTTTACATAATACAATGTACTGTATGTGAAAAAGACTGTTACATTGGGGAAACCAGCCAAAAACTGCACTTAAGGATGAATCTGCATAGACATTCTATTAAAAAGCACAAAGAAGTTATTGTACCCCAGTTGGACACAATTTTACCCAAAATAATTACTCCATCCGAAACCTGAAAATCAAAATACACAGAGGAAATTTCAAAAACAAGCAAGAGAGAAAAACATTTGAAAAAAATCTGAAATGAAGATGATCACATTCTTTAACACTAAAAATACAGGACTTAACCTGGGCTTGGGCTTTTGTTTGTTTCACTATAACAGACTTGGCACTCTTAGTAAAGTGTTTGTCCAATAAGAAGGATACCGCTATAAAATGCAACACTTGGAATTCTTGTGTATGTTTTAATGTATATGTATACATAATATGTGCGTTTTTGCTTCATATATTTTGTTGATCCCCCTGGTATATATTTCTCCCATGATATCAGATGTTATTTCCACTCTCTCATTTCATGTCACTTTTGCTTCAGACTTGATAAAGGGAGGTCAAACCTCTTTAAAGTCCATCACTATTAATAAAACAATTGTCCAAAAAAGAAGGGACTAATATATATATATATATATATATATATATATATATATATATAAAGAGTGAGGTAGCCGTGAATGTCCAGTAATCAAGTTGAATAATCAGAGTATTGCAATGAATAGTGATACCTTTTTTATTGGACAAACGTATTCATAATAAAGCAACAAGCTTTCGAGAGATAATGCCTCTCTTTATCCAGTCAAAAAGCGATACTGACACAAATATGAACTAAAAACAGTAAACAGAAAGAGAGGGGGGAAAAATAATTGAAAAAACAAGAAAGACAAAATGTATTGGCCAGAGTTAAGTTAGAAATAGACCAGCATTGTGAATAATGTCCTGATATGTCAGTAAGTCTATAGATCAGGTTGTAGATAAGAACACAGCAGAGTAAAATAAAGAGCAATAAATTTCAGCATAGCATATAGCTTACAAAAACAGCAATAGAAGGGGGGGTAAGTGTAATGTGTTCGCTAAAAGACATTAGTCGATGTTAATGCCCAAATCCTTTGTATTAAAAAATTGAATCATTTTTAATTCAAAGGTTTTCCGCTGTTGTACATTTGATGTACATCATTAAATGTAGTGTACATTATACAATGTACTGGAAGTGAAAGGGGGTGCTACATTGGAGAAACCAGTCAGAAATTACACATGCGAATGAACCTCCACCGAAGCTCCATCCAAAAGCACCATGAAGACAGTTATTGTACTCCAGTTGGACACCATTTCACCCAGGTAAATTATTCCATCCAGAACCTAAAAATAAAAGTACTCAGAGGGAATTTCAGAACTATCCAACAGTGGAAAACCTTTGAATTAAAAATGATAAAGAGAGGCATTATCTCTCGAAAGCTCGTCGCTTTATTATGAATATGTTTGTCCAATAAAAAAGGTATCACTATTCACTGCAATACTCTGATTATTCAAATATATATATGTATATATATATATATATATATATATATATATATATATATATATATACATATAATCAGCAGTAAGTTACTCCAATGGAGCCAGTATATGTCCTGAAATTTTCGGGAAAAAAAGAGAAATAAGACATAGAGGGAGGTGGTCAGACTAAATAAAAGAGATGTTCTGGGGAGGTATTTGTGTATTTTTTTCAAAAGTAAGTCTGGTGCATCAATAGTCACTTACAATGCATTGCCGGCAAAGTGGTAAAACTAACAGCCAACCATTGCCACCAGTCATCTCTGGCACCACATGGTGCTGGGCACATTATTTCCAATACTGTACAAAGCATTTTCATTTTTCCAATATTAGTAGACCATCGGATGCGGCACGAAACTCTCTGTGACTGTGAACTAACTCAAGTCCCAAGGACCTCATTCAGATCATTCCAATATGGCTATTCTGCACAGCTGCTAGAAGGCAATTTGTGAATCATCCACTAAAACAAACGTTTTATAATGTTATATCCCTCGTTGATGGCATCAGATGTAGACACAAACCATTAGTGGTTCTGTAATTCATACTAAACACTAACCATAATCCTTTATTTGTTGTAGATATGAAGAGTCGTCTCATTAAGCTCTTTGTATTTCTAATTTTGGTAGGAATTCTTGCTGGTATTTATTAGACATCTCTCTTACTATTGCAGAACTTTACAACCTTCTATATGCCACTGCTTATCATACATTATTTACAGGACTGCTGTAGTTTGGGAAAAACTGCACGTCTGTGAATTATTTTACAAATTAACAAGATAAGCAGCTATTAGACACAAGCATAAAAAAACATTTTGGAGAAAATTGTGTCATGGGTACTTCCATTTTGGATTTTGAATCTGCCTTTAGTCTGAGTTGGAGGTTTATCCTACTGAGGATTGCTTTTCTGTTTACTTCTGTTATCAAGTGTTCTATTTAGAGTAGCATTTTCAACAGAACTGAATGGAGATCTTATCTGAAAACAAGCAGCATTCAATATAACAAGGCCTTAGAAAAATTGTACCAGTATATCTGCCAAACACAAATATTTCACCTTCACTAATATACAGTATAGAAAGTGAATTTTCTAAATAAGGACTTGATTGCATGGCCCCAGAAAGACTGACTTGGCCATACCGGAGTATTTCCAAGCAACGTTACACAGCTATTACATGGCTCCAGAAAAAAAGAACTCACTTAAAAGTTAAAACTTGCCCCCAGTGGGTATTTCCCGCAGCTCTGTAGCTCTAACATGTCCTCACAACCTGCTTTACATATACCCATAGGAGTCTTCTGGCTCTGAAACTCAGCAGTCTCCATAGCAATGCCCCACATCTCTATCTACTACCTAATGTGAACACACTACACAAGCCTTAACATCCTCCCACTCGTCTATCATCTATGCTCCATGTGACAATTATTTATTTAGAGTAAGTAAGGTGGATAATGAGGGTTTAATGGGCCCCCACGCCAAAGCCCAAGGGAGTGCAGGAAAGGGGCGCAGTGGCCTCCTAAGATGTTGAGGGGTCCTGGCGAACACTCATTATATTATATTTGAGTGGATGGCAAGGCATACATGGAGGGGTCATTGTATGTTACTTGGAAATATGTGTCTTACTGAAGATTGCCATATTATTCAAAACATTGTCAAAGCATTCTGATTGTATTTCGTGTATTATAAACTAAGGAAGTGTCCAATAGGAAATGGAAACTACATATGGGATGCATACATCTACATAGGTTTAGCACATGTATATCAGGCTCACGGAAACTCCCTGACCTCCCACTTTTTGCCCATATGGTGGGCTTGCCATCAATGAACCATGTTAATCAAGAGTACATTGCAAAATATACACACAATGTTCGTTCTTCTTTACATTGCTATAATAATTTTCTCTTGGCAAATCAATACTAATGTACGCTATAGTATGATATTTTTTTGACTAAACATTGAAAATCATATTGTGCTAAAACATATACTTCTGTGCCACTTATATTTAGCACAAAAATTCCACTGCTATCTCTAATGTATCTGCTTTATAAAGCAAGAAAGATTATATGAGAATAATTTGCAAAATTCATGGTTTTCTGCGTTTTGGCATTTTGCTGATCTGGCATTTCATTTTAATTGTCAGTACTTTACCGTGGGATAACACGGCAGAGAATGAATATACATATTTATTATGTTTTCTGTCTGTGAATATTTAACAAAACCTGTCAGGGGAGTTTGACATTTTTCTGAGACAAAGCAACAAAATAAGTGTAAATAAGTGAAAATACCCACAGCCTTTTAGACCAGTAAATGGAAACCATTGGGTGCACCTGTGATATTTCTGTTCTCTCCACACCAAAATAGTTTACATGTAGCCTAGAATATAAAGAATGAAACCTGATTGTCCTAGTTACTCATGAGTTACAGATCCAATTACCTACCAGAAATCTAAAACTTTGCTGCTCAACTTCTATTAATTGTGTGGGGCTCTTGACACAGGACAGTCTTGAGACAGACATCTCAGACATGACCTCGGATTCAAGGCTTGTGACAACCTGGCTTTGCCCCCCCCCCCCCCCCCTTCGCACTCCACACATAGAGAAAAGGTCTGTATAGTTTAATATTGTATAGTGTAATTATTGCTAATCATTGCTATATAATCTCTGGGGCTTGTATATGCTCGTATTTATTTTAGGAATTTATAAGGGACTGTCCATAATATACATAATTTGAATTAAAATGTTATTCAGTGATGTGATGGAGACCCTACAGGTGTATACCTAACATGGGAATGTGGGTAAAAGCATTAATCACTTAAAAAAAAATCCTGTAAAAATCCCTTAACAGTCACATACACCCCAAAAGCAATATTATAACAATGCCAACACCCAACGTAATATAAGAACAAATACTGTATCTATGAGAATGTGGGGGATTTAACAGAAGCAGATCAGATAAAGAAGAAGTGGCAGGAATAGACAGAATATCTATACAGGAGGGATCTTAACAGCATTGTCCAATGAGCCAGACATCTTGGAGAGGGAACTGAGCTGGGCCTTAGGATGTCTTACTGATACCAAGGCTGCAGGAGATGATGGAATCCCAGCTGAATTGTTCAAAATCCTATAAGAAGATGCTGTGAAAGTGTTACTTGCCTTATGTCAACACATTTGAAAAACTCAACAGTAGACTGGAAAAGGTCAGTCTACAACCCAATCCCCAAAAAAGGGCTGTGCCAAAGAGTGCTCCAATTATCACACAACTGCCCTTGTTTTACATGCCAGTGAGGAAATGCTTAAGATCCTACAAGCTTGATCCCAAAAATATATGGACTAAGAAGTACCAGATGCAGGTTCTGTAGAGGAAGAGGAATAAGAGATCAAATTGTCAAATTTCTGCTGAATAAGAGACAAGAGAGTTCCAGAAAAATCATTTACGTCTGCTTCATAGACTATTCTAAAGCCTTTGACTGTGTGGATCATAACAAAATGTGGCATGTCCCTAAAGAGATGGGAATACCAGATCATCTCGTCCTCCGCCTGAGGAATCTATATGTGGACCAAGAAGCCCTTGCCAGAACCAAATATGGAGCAACTGAATGGTTTAGGATCGAGAAAGAAGTTTGACAAAATTGTATATTGTCACCTTATTTATTTACTGTGACTTATACGTGGATCAGAAAGGCTGGCTAACAGACAAAAATCACAACTGTCAGTGTATGATCATCTGTAATAACATTTGAAATTGACAGTATAAAATTACACCATAATTGACAACTTGGCTGTGTCCCTTGGGGTGTATTTACAAAATGATCTCATACTAAAATGCCAGGTATTTAGATTTTTTTGGCAATGAGCACAGGACAAAAAGGATGCTGATTTGAACGTGTGACACACATATACAAACATATAGTGTGAGACAGGATACTGACAAATAATTCTTGCATTAGATGTCGTTTGGCCTTAGACCAGTCCTTCCCACATCACCTGCAGGTGCAACAGGTGGAAAACACCGAGACCGATTGGAGGGCCTCTGCAACTGGGGACTGCCCGAGTTAAAGTGGGGCTTGTAATTTGTTAGGGGAGAGAGAAGGTGTTCTGATAATATATACGTAATATTAGCATTTTTATTGAAACCTAAAATGTATACAGATGCTGCAAGGTGGGCCTCCACATTATTTTGCACAGGGTCCCTCAGGTCACTAGCTCCACTGCTGATCTTCTCGATCCACTTTACTTTTCTGCAAAATATGGTTTATGGTGATGAATATGGTGCAGAGCTTTCCAAGTACCAGTACTATCTGGCTTAGGTGAGTAGAACTAGCAATTATGTAGAGGTTCCAAAAAAAGGATCATTTAAAACTGTAGGTTATCACAGGTTCTTTGTAAATTGAATCTTATTAAAAACACCTTCTGCTAGCTTGGAGACTGAGGGCTTTGTTTACCAGTGGTTGGAGGAGACAAGAGGGAGAGGGAAGGGGGCTTTGTTACATCATTGGCGTGATTAGCTTTTGTTATCTCTCTCCTTCCCTTGCACATGCTCAAATGTAAGTGACTCTCTCATATATACAATCTTAGTATAGCACCAAGTATCACCAGAGAAGACATTTTTATTCTAATTGAAAATAGATTAATGACATTTTCCACATCTTTATCACTCATAAAATTGTCAAACCTTTTTTCATCATACAAAGGTCTTTTAACTCTGATAGTGGGTACACAGAAAGCATTAAGGAGATGTGGGGGGAATATTCTAATACAGGTCATAGTAATAATTATTTAACAGGCTCTCACTGAATATGTCCATTACACTGTGATCTCCTAGAGGTCGCTACAAATGTATAACACAAAAATTAATGTTTAATTTTTTTATTATACAGTTCCAACCAGGGAAGTTGTTACTTGAAACAATGTAGTGATTCAACATTTTAAGCTCTCTTACTATTTCCAAGATTTCTGCTCAGAATTCCAAGAAATACAGTTATTACATTGCATTCTGGGAAGCTGAGCAGGGACATGCAAATGTGCCCAGAAATGCTTTGTTCTTCAATCCATAACCATTGTAAACATGGTTTCCTTTAAGCCTATGCCCGTTGCATTACACAGCTTTTTGGCAAAGGCAAGGTTGGATTATACACAAGCCAGGAATCCCACCCACGTACAGCCGTTTCAAGGTTACTGCTACTATCATCAGCATGGGGTGGGATCCCAGCTTGTGTTGTGGACCTTGTGAGGAGGTAGTTCACTACAACAATCATTTAATATATGGTGGGGAAAAAAGAGCGATAGAAGCCTCCACAGTACAGTAGTACAGTAAATAAATATTATATTTGTGTTCACATTTGAATGTCTAAATCAACTTAAAAAAAAACTTGCTTCCTGCTCAGAATTCCGAGAAATACAGTTATTACACTGCATTCTGGGAAGCTGAGCAGGGACATGCAAATGTGCCCACAAATATGTACACATCAACAACAAAACATGTATTGAGATCAACTGTTAAAATATATCACAGTACATCCAATATATTATACAATATACTATAATAGGAGCCACCCTCTCCCTGTCCCATAGCACACCGATTCATGTAATATCTCCAGTACATTGAACCTTTTAATCTGGGGGATCAGTCTGAGGGTTCACGGCACACTTACCTTCCTCCAATATGGCTTCTAGAGAGATTGAATACAGATGCTCCAATGTGATAAAGTACAAGACCTCTACAATATACCAGTTCTTCATAGATGATTAGTAATACAAATAGAATATTCTATAGATCCCATATAAATCACATACAGATAACACAGGTATACTTCCCTCTCATCACTGCTTATGATATAAAATATATAAATCCTATACTGGTAAACAGAAATCCATGTGTATTAGTCTTCTACATAATATTGAACCAAGGTAACCACTTTTTGTGCCACTGGGAGGCTAAATATATGGGGCCTCATTCAATTGCGATTTGGCCAATTGAATAGGGCTCTATATAAGCACAGAGCATTTTGTTTTTACAGAAGTTTTAGTTAGTGAACTTCTATCCAAAAGCAAGGTCTTCACTAACTAAATACTTCTATAAAAAATCTGCTCTGTGCTTATATAGAGCCCTATTCAATTGGCCAAATTGCAATTGAATGAGGCCCCATGGTGTTCCTTATACAGGGCCTCATTCAATTGCAATTTGGCCAATTGAATAGCGCTCTAAATAAGCACATAGCATACTTTTTTAAAGAAGTTATTAGTTAGTAAAGAAGTTATTAGTTACTAAAAACTTCTTTAAAAAAAATGTGCTATGTGCTTATTTAGAGGCCTATTTAATTGACAAAATCGCAATTGAATGAGGCCCACGGTCAGGAATACTGGACAAGCTCAAATACTACACAAGACCATGCTGAGGTCCTAGCAATGTGAGGATCTTAGTAGTAAACTTCAGCATGAACAACTTTTACACTCCTTGTAATTCAAGAGACCTCTCCAATACCCTAGCAAGATGAGATAGTTATTTTATTTGTGCATTGATCATTCATAACATTCACATTTAATAATTAATTCATTTATAATATAGGTATTCAATATTAAAATCAGTTTCTATGATAAGAGTATCAGCAGCCAGTTGAGTGTTTGTCTCCACTCTGATAAGGTCATTAAGGGTAGGTTAGGGTAGAGACAAGACTAACAGCATTTTTAAATTGCAACTCGGCAAATTGAAAATGGCGCTATATAAGCACATAGCATATGTTTTGTACAGAAGTTTTTAGTTAGTGAAGACCTTGCTTTTGGATAGAAGTTCACTAACTAAAAACTTCTGTAAAAAACATATTCTCTGTGCTTATATAGAGCCCTATTCAATTGGCCAAATTGCATTTTAATAAGGCTATAAATGGCTTGCTGCCCAGGGAAACCTCCTTAATGACAACAGTTCTCCAGTCAATTTTGAAACCAAGCTTTATAGTAAATGTGGCTTATTATATAATTGAATATGAATTATATTAGCAATCAATACCTAATTAAAACCTCTAGCTCACGATGTTATGGCACTAACAGTGAAAACATTTACATGAAAAATTATACCTATTCATCTTGAATGTGCTGTTCCTTCTACCTTTTTACTTAAAAAACACAGACTTGACAGCAATAGAACAAAAAAGTCTTGCTATTCTATCTACCGAAAAGTTTGCCTTCAAGGACCACTTAATTAAGTACAATTAGCCCACATCACAGTAAAAATCTCCTAAAAGCATGCCAATCAAATTGTAGGGGTGTGTGTCCCATTCAAGGCAATGGTAAGGTTTTGTTTAGACTGCTTATATTTCCAGACTGAAGGGAACAGACCTTGTAACGTGTTTCTCACTTTTTCTATGGCAGAATATTCAGGTTTCTGCTCTCTTGCCTCTCTGGAATGTGACCAATACAAATCAGTGGTCTGCTTCAGTAGTGCTCCATGTAGTGATCAAAAAAAATAATAATAACCCTTAGCAAATCTATCTGTGCAAGCATGAAATACTGGGCTCACTTAAAACAGGACAGCTATGGGTTAATTGGTCAGTGCAGTGTAATTTGTGTCCAGGGGAAAACCTGTCTTATCAATCACTGCCTTCCCCATACAGGCTCACACCACATGATGCACTCGGCTATCTGTTATTACTCATGCAACAGCCAGTGGGCAGGATACACTTGTATGTAAACATATATTTAAAACTTTCAATTTTTTAGCTGTTATTAGTTTAATAAAATAAAAAATCATTTTAACATACAAACTTGTGCTCTTTCACACCATGAAGTGAGTTCAGTGGCCCTCTAAATAACCTTCAGGATAGCTTTATCCTAGTCCCAGGCATGCTCGAATTCCATATCTTATCTGAGTTTGACCCTAATACTTTTCAAAGTCCTTGCCCTCCATTTTCTAGCTTTACCACTGCGCGTGCCAATATATTTTCCTCATGTATTCTGCCTGCTATATTCTTAAGCCCTCATTCAATTGCGATTCGGCCAATTGAATAGGGCTCTAAATAAGCACATAACATATATTTTTTAAAGAAGTTTTTAATTAGTGAACCTTGCTTTTAGATAGATGCTTACTAACTAAAAACTTCTTTAAAAAAATATGTTATGTGCTTATTTAGAGCCCTTTTCAATTGGCCAAATTGCAATTGAATGAGGGCCTTAGCATGCAATGTCATTGTAAACTAATCAACTTTCCATTATTCCTGTTAAAAGAACTTGCAATTTTAGCTGTCACATTTCTCAACATAAGTAACATTTGTTTGCCTATATTATATACCAGGGACTATGCCATTACTTTAAAGCTAATTTAATTAATATATTGCTCAATTAATATTTTGTAATTGCCATAAAAGCTTTTAATCTTCCACTGTCTGGTGACTTGGGAAAAATCCATTTTCTTTTTTTTCATATATACCATTGTTAAACAATTATTAAAAAGGGATAATTAGCGATGAATGGCCTTTCTCACAGTGCATTGCTGGAAAATATACTTAATCACTTTCATGTGGATGGTGCTGCCATTTCTAAGCCTATAAGAATATCTAGTAACTAATTAGCAAAATCACAGTTTCAGCAGAAAATGCCAGGGGTCATTAACGAAGCTGAATTGAAAAGAACTTGCACATTCATAACGAGACCTAATTATAAAAGTCATTCTGTCTTCCCCATGTTGATCTGTTTCCTTGCAATTTGATATTGTTTATCATTAAAACCAAAGAGCTCTTTTTAATTAATTAAGTATTAGGCAAAGTGCCCCCCCCCCTCCCCCCCGAGCTGGACTGGCGAAAGTCAGGGGAGGTTAATAAAAATGTCTAAGAAGCTGCTTCTTTCTTAGTGAAGGTGCTACTGCTGGTGCAGCAGGTGCAAAGCACCAGGACTCACAATTGCTTTGGGCAGTGCATTAAGATTCCTCATTTACGGATATGGGCAGTAAATGAGGAATCTATATTTATCGGTCCAATTCTCTTATGCTAGAGCAGCACAAGGCAGCAGCAGAGGCGCTGTGCACCTGCTAGATATTCTGGTGCCATATCATAGAGTCATGGCTTAGGTAAACTGTTAGGGTGAGAGTTGGGGTTGGGGTTAGGGTGAGGGTTAAGGATTACGGTTAGTTCAGGGTTAGGCTAACATTATAAGCTTAGAATTTCTCTCGCATATCGGCAGCGCTGCAAAATATCGGCCATCTAGCGCCATCTAGCAGTTGGAGGCCGCACTGCAGCTTTAGATCCTCTTTATCAGATGATGCAGCGCAGATAATTAATTTATAGAAAAATGATCTGATCACCATGGAGGTAATTTGGTCATCTACATATATTTTTGGCTTTTTAATGACCCCATAGGAAGGATAAACAAATTGCAAAGGGCCCCCCAAATTATTTGCATTGGGGCCCTCCAGTCACTAGCTCCACCACTGTTCTTTATAATACACCAGTCACAAAGGGTTCATTTACCTGTTGTACATTGTCTAATTGTAATCAAAATATGAAGAATCACTCGGTCATTTTTCTTATACAGTCTTTAACTAAACTTGATGATTTTGGAAAGCAAAAAAAAAACTCCATAAACATAACCTCTCTTTTGTCTGTCACTCTCACAGAAGGGCGCGCCTTTATACTTGTAAACTAATGAGCTTTAGATTATTCCCTAAACACTGGCAATTTCACCTGCCACATTCCAATTGTGCATACAAAAGGTTCCTCATTATTCAATGTTTCTTGGTCGCATGTCTTTAGCGCAACTTACAAAATCGCGACAACACATGAGCGATAACAGAAGCGCAAATACACAAAATCATGCACAACTCCAGCGCACACACCACATCTGCGTGCGCGCCTACAATCAGATGCCTCCTTCAGCCCTCTGCTGCCCTACACTGCCACATACACTCCCAGATGCCTCCTTTAGCCCTATGCTGCCCTACACTGTCCCCATCTACTCCCCGATGCCTCCTCCTGCCCCCTGCTGCCCTACACTGCCCCATCTACTCCCTGATGCCTCATTCTCCTGCCCTCTGATGCCCTACACTGCCACATCTACTCCTCAATGCCTCCTCCTGCCTTCTGCGCCCTACACTGCCCCCATCTACTCCCTGATGCCTCCTTCTCCTGCTTTCTGCTGCCCTACACTGCCCCCATCTACTCCTGAATGCCTCCCCCTGCTGTCCTACACTGCTCCCATCTACTACCCGATGCCTCCTCCTGTCCTCTTCTGCCCTACACTGCCCCCATCTACTCCCCGATGCCTCCTCCTCCTGCCTTCTGCTGCCCTACACTGCCCCCATCTACTCCCAGATGCTTCCTCCTGCCCTCTGCTGTCCTACACTGTCCCCATCTACTCCCTGATGCCTCCTCCTGCCCCCTGATGCCCAAAGTGCCCCCATCTACTCCCTGATGCCTCCTCCTGCCCTCTGCTACCCTACACTGCCACATCTACTCCCTGATGCCTCCTCCTGCCCCCTGCTGCCCCACACTGCCCCCATCTACTCCCTGATGCCTCCTCCTGCCCCCTGCTGCCCTACACTGCCCCATCTACTCCCTGATGCCTCCTTATCCTGCCCTCTTATGCCCTACACTGCCACATCTACTCCTCAATGCCTCCTCCTGCCCTCTGCGCCCTACACTGCCTCCATCTACTCCCTGATGCCTCCTCCTCCTGCTTTCTGCTGCCCTACACTGCCCCCATCTACTCCTGAATGCCTCCCCCTGCCCCCTGCTGCCCTACACTGCCCTATCTACATCCTGATGCCTCCTCCTGTCCTCTGCTGCCCTACACTGCCATATCTTGTCCCCAATGCCTCCCCCTGCCCCCTGCTGCCCTATACTGCCCACATCTACACCCTGATGCCTCATCCTGCCCTCTGATGCCCTACACTGCCCCCATCTACTCCCTGATGCCTCCTCCTGCCCTCTGCGGCCTTACACTGCCCCATCTACTCCTTGATGCCTCTTCCTGCCCTCTGCTGCCTTACACTGCCCCCATCTACTCCCCGACTCCTACTCCTGTCCTCTGCTGCCCTACACTGCCCCATCTACTCCCCAATGCTTTCTCCTGCCCCCTGCTGCCCTACACTACCCCATTTACTCCCTGATGCCTCCTCCTGCCCTCTGATGACCTACACTGCCCCCATCTACAACCCAATGCCTCCTCCTGCCCTCTGATGCCCTACACTGCCCCCATCTACTCCCCGATGCCTCCTCCTGCCCTCTGATGCCCTACACTGTCCCCAGAGGGTTAGGGTTAGAGGGTTAGGGGGTTAGATTTAGAGGGTTAGGTATAGAGGGCTAGGGTTAGAGGGTTGAAGTTATATGTGCGTTTTGCTGGTTTGAAAATATTAAAGCCAAATGAAAGGAGTGGAGGCAGAAGTGTCTTCTTGGGAGGGAGGGAGCTATGGATGGAGAGAGAAAGAGAAGAAATGAGAGAGCTAAGAATGGAGTAAGACAGTAGATAAAAAAGAAAGTGCTGAGGATGAAGAGAGACTGAGGAAAAAGGAGAGAGTGCTAAGGATGGGGAGAGACAAACAAGAAAGGAATAGAGAGCTAAGGATGGAAAGGCAGTAGGGTACGGGGTCCCTCAGAATACAGACATGATATGGGGGTCCCTCAGGATACATATATAGGGGTCCCTCTTGCTGTGCCCCAGTGCCTGAGCCCCCTCGTCCCCTCATGTCACACACAGCCCGCTCCACAGCAGATTAATACTCTGACCTGCATGTTACATACATGTGTACCCACGCTCTTGTGACAGTGAGCATTTTTCACAGCGCGCTGCTGTCACAGCACTGATGTCGGCGCAGCTGTTGGCACGGAATTCTACTGTGCTCGAAGGTCCGTGTGACATGTTTCTTACCATCTTAAAGGTATATGAAAGGTTCCTAAATCGCGCACGACTCCAGCGAGAACACAACAGATGAGTGCGCGCCACCGACAAGATTATACATATATATTCTGAGGAGAGCTCTGATAGGAGGTTCCAGACATGAAGTTCTTGCTCGCTGAGTCTAAGTGAGTTCAGCTACACCCACTGACGAGGCCCAACGAAGGCCAAAACATACATCTGGGGTTTGTTATTTCTACTGTTCAGGGTAGAGTTGCCTGGCATTTCGGGGCTGGGCCACTCTAGTGAGTAGGACCAGAATGATATACTACAGGATATTTCCCCCTGTGAAGAGCAAAAATGAGATAAAGAAGTTGCTCTCGGAGTCATGTCCATAGAACTATCCTATTAAGGTTAGTTTGTTTTCTGATTGAGCATCTCTACTTTTGTTGTCGCTTATGCAAATGACCCTTAGGTCCTAATCTCCCTAAAGGTGATAGGGGCTCCAGATGCGGACTCCTTGCTCTTTGTGTCAGGAAGCTGCACCGTGTTGATGAGGCCCAATGAAGGTCGAAACGTACGTCTGGGGTTTACCGTTTCTCTTGTTCAGGGTAAAATTGCCTGGTATTTCAAGGCTGGATTATCATGTCCATAGAACTAACCTATTAAGGTTAGATTGTTCTGTGATTGAGCGCCCTGTTTTTGTGGAAACTTTTATTAAATAAGGATACAAATGCCAAATTGTTCAAGGAACTAACCTATCATCGGCTAGTTTGTTCTCTATATTGCTGATATTCAGAGGAGACAATCTTACTTAATGCTTCCCACTTGCCATTAAGTTTGGAAAAGTCAGCTAATAAAAACATTATTTAAAAACAAAATACTAGAAACATTTCTATTCTCCCAATCCTGCAGGAAGTCATTATAATGTTGAGCTTGACTTTCATATGATTACACTGACAGAGCCAATTACATTCTTATGTCTGAGATAAGTGGCATTGCCCTTTTTTTAAGAAAGTCACTGTAAAGTTGTTTACTAAAGAACAAAAATATGTAAATAAAAATGCTTCAAATATTCCGAAAAAATGTTTCAGGGAACAGCAGACGATGGGTCTAAGTTACAAGTGACGTCCTCGACGTGCGTTTTTCCTTAATGATATTTATTGATATTCGGCACAGACGGAATATCTCGAGCATGATGTGATTTCTTGCAGCTTTTATTTCTAGTTTAAATTCTGTTGTGGTTACTTGTTGCAGAAATGGCACGTGCAGATCTCACAGCTCATAAATAAGATGTCTGTTGATAGAAACTCCCTGCACTTTCCATCTAGAGCCCCTGCCATGGAAGGTTGTGATGTGAAATATATGTCAGCTCACTTGGTATTTATCAAAACCCCATAACAACTGCTCATATATATGTCCCTAGAACATATAACGAGCCATCAAGTTGTGATGAATACACCTCCTAGGGCCAATAGGTCTGTCCCACTCTCTGCTTCTCCCTCTCTCGTGCTGTCTGTTGGTTCTTCCTCCCTCACTGCTGTTTCTCCCTGCTCTTTCTATCTTCTCTCTACTCTCCCTGCTCTCTATCATTTATCTCTAGTATTCTCTTCCTCTCTGCTCTGCCTTTTTCAGCTTCTCTATCTCTCCCCTCTTTGTCTCTCCCTCCTCCTCTTTCTGCCTTCTCTCTACATATTTCTCCCCCTCACCTCTCTATATCTCCCAGCTCTCTGTGTCTTCTCTCTGCTTCTCTCTCCCTCACCTATCTCTCTCTGCTTTTTCAGTTTTCTCTTTATTTCTTTCTCATTGCTCTTTCTGCCTTCTCTCTGATTCTCTTTTCTTCACCTATCTATATCTCACTGTACTGTTTCTGTCCTATATCTGATTCTGTCTCCCTCACCTCTCTGTCTCTACATGCTCTTTCTCTCTTCTCTTTACTTCATCACTTTGTCTCCCCTACTCTTTCTGCCTTCTCTCCCCCTCCCCTATCTCTTTCTGCTCCTGTTTTCTCTCTGCTTCTCTGTCCGTCACATACAGTGCCTTGCAAAAGTATTCACCCCTTGACTTTTTGCCTATTTTGTTACATTACAGCCTTAAATTCAATGTTTTGTTAATCTGAATTTTAAGTGATTAATCAGAACACAATAGTCTAAGTTGGTGAAGTGAAAGGAAGCAAATATATACATAAAACTATGTTTTAGAAATAGAAAACAGAATATTGGCATGTGCGTATGTATTCATCCCCTTTGTTATGAAGACCATAAAAAGCTCAGGTGCAACCTATTACCTTCAGAAGTCAGATAATTAGTGACATGATGTCCACCTGTGTGCAATCTAAGCGTCACATGATCTGTCATTACATATACACATCGTTTCAAACATCCTGAGTAGATATCTAACCCATAGAATAGACCAAATGCCCCACACATAGACCAGACATCCCACACACACAGACCACATATCCCACAAAAAAAACAGCCATCACACAGACCAGACATCCCACACACAGACCAGACATCACACAGACCACATATCCCACAAAAAGACCAGACATCCCACACACACAGACCACATATCCCACACACAGACCAGGCATCCCACACATAGACCAGACATCCCACACATAGACCAGACATCCCACACACACAGACCACATAGCCCACAAAAAAAACAGCCATCACACAGACCAGACATCCCACACACACAGACCACATATCCCACAAAAAGACCAGACATCCCACACACACAGACCACATATCCCACACACAGACCAGGCATCCCACACATAGACCAGACATCCCACACATAGACCAGACATCCCACACATAGACCAGATATCCCACACAAAGGCCAACCATCCCACACATAGACCAGATATCCCACACAAAGACCAGCCATCACACACACAGACC
The DNA here is from genome assembly GCA_027410445.1 of Discoglossus pictus. Lineage (NCBI taxonomy): Eukaryota > Metazoa > Chordata > Amphibia > Anura > Alytidae > Discoglossus > Discoglossus pictus. The sequence continues at coordinate 115,504,987 of CM050171.1, forward strand.
AGATATCCCACACAAAGACCAGACATCCCACACACAGACCAGACATCCCACACACAGAACAGACATCCCACACACAGACCAGACATCCCACACATAGATCAGACATCCCACACAGACCAGACATCCCACACACAGACCAGACATCCCACACATAGACCAGATATCCCACACATAGACCAGTCATCACACACACAGACCAGATATCCCACACATAGACCAGACATCCCACACAGACCAGACATCCCACACACAGACCAGACATCCCACACACAGACCAGATATCCCACACACAGGCCAGACATCCCACACATAGACCAGATATCCCACACACAGGCCAGACATCCCACACATAGATCAGATATCCCACACAAAGACCAGCCATCACACACACAGACCAGTTATCACACACAAAGACCAGCCATCACACAGACCAGACATCCCACACACAGACCAGACATCCCACACACAGACCAGACATCCCACACATATACCAGACATCCCACACACAGACCAGACATCCCACACACAGACCAGACATCCCACACACAGACCAGACATTCCACACACAGACCAGACATCCCACACATAGACCAGACATCCAACACATAGACCAGATATCCCACACATAGAGCAGACATCCCACACATAGACCAATATCCCGCACATAGACCAGCCATAACACACGCAGACTAGACATCCCACACACAAACCAGACATCCCACACATAGATCAGACATCCCACACACAGACCAGACATTCCACACACAGACCAGACATCCCACACACAGACCAGACATCCCACACACAGACCAGACATCCCACACACAGACCAGACATCCCACACACAGACCAGACATTCCACACACAGACCAGGCATCCCACACATAGACCAGACATCCAACACATAGACCAGATATCCCACACATAGAGCAGACATCCCACACATAGACCAATATCCCGCACATAGACCAGCCATAACACACACAGACTAGACATCCCACACACAAACCAGACATCCCACACACAGACCTGATATTCCACACATAGACCAGACATCTCACACACAAACCAGACACCCCACACATAGACCAGATATCCCACACATAGACCAGACATCTCACACACAGACCAGATATCCCACACACTGACCAAACATCCCAAACACAGACCAGACATCACACACATAGACTAGGCATCCCACACATAGACTAGACATCCCACACATAGACCAGACATCCCACACATAGACTAGGCATCCCACGAATAGACCAGATATCCCACACACTGACCAAACATCCCAAACACAGACCAGACATCACACACATAGACTAGGCATCCCACACATAGACTAGACATCCCACACATAGACCAGACATCCCACACATAGACTAGGCATCCCACGAATAGACCAGATATCCCACACACTGACCAAATATCCCAAACACAGACCAGACATCACACACATAGACTAGGCATCCCACACATAGACTAGACATCCCACACATAGACCAGACATCACACACATAGATCAGACATCCCACACACAGACCAGATATCCCACACACAGGCCAGACATCCCACACATAGACCAGATATCCCACACACAGGCCAGACATCCCACACATAGATCAGATATCCCACACAAAGACCAGCCATCACACACACAGACCAGTTATCACACACAAAGACCAGCCATCACACAAACCAGACATCCCACACACAGACCAGACATCCCACACACAGACCAGACATCCCACACACAGACCAGACACCCCACACATAGACCAGATATCCCACACATATACCAGACATCCCACACACAGACCAGACATCCCACACACAGACCAGACATCCCACACACAGACCAGACATTCCACACACAGACCAGACATCCCACACATAGACCAGACATCCAACACATAGACCAGATATCCCACACATAGAGCAGACATCCCACACATAGACCAATATCCCGCACATAGACCAGCCATAACACACGCAGACTAGACATCCCACACACAAACCAGACATCCCACACATAGATCAGACATCCCACACACAGACCAGACATTCCACACACAGACCAGACATCCCACACACAGACCAGACATCCCACACACAGACCAGACATCCCACACACAGACCAGACATTCCACACACAGACCAGGCATCCCACACATAGACCAGACATCCAACTCATAGACCAGATATCCCACACATAGAGCAGACATCCCACACATAGACCAATATCCCGCACATAGACCAGCCATAACACACGCAGACTAGACATCCCACACACAAACCAGACATCCCACACACAGACCTGATATTCCACACATAGACCAGACATCTCACACACAAACCAGACACCCCACACATAGACCAGATATCCCACACATAGACCAGACATCTCACACACAGACCAGATATCCCACACACTGACCAAACATCCCAAACACAGACCAGACATCACACACATAGACTAGGCATCCCACACATAGACTAGACATCCCACACATAGACCAGACATCCCACACATAGACTAGGCATCCCACGAATAGACCAGATATCCCACACACTGACCAAACATCCCAAACACAGACCAGACATCACACACATAGACTAGGCATCCCACACATAGACCAGACATCCCACACATAGACCAGACATCCCACACATAGACTAGGCATCCCACGAATAGACCAGATATCCCACACACTGACCAAATATCCCAAACACAGACCAGACATCACACACATAGACTAGGCATCCCACACATAAACTAGACATCCCACACATAGACCAGACATCCCACGCATAGACTAGGCATCCCACAAATAGACCAGATATCCCACACACAAACCAAACATGTCACACATAGATCAGACACCTCATACATAGATCATACATCCCACACACAGACCATACATCCCACACATAGACCAGACATCACACACATAGACTAGGCATTCCAAACAAAGACCAGATATCCCACACATAGACCAGACCTCCCACACAAAGGCCAAACATCTCACACATAGATCAGACATCCCACACATAGATCAGGCATACCACACACAGATCAGGCATACCACACACAGACCGGACATCCAACATGCAGACTAGACATCCCACACGTAGACCAGACATCCCACACACAGACCAGATATCCCACACACTGACCAGACATCCCACACACAGACCAGACATCCCACACATAGACTAGGCATCCTACAAATAGACCAGACATCCCACTCATAGACCAGACATCCCACACATAGACCAGACATCCAACACACAGACCAGAAATCCAACACATAGACCAGACATCCAACACACAGACCAGATATCCCACACATAGACCAGACATCCCACACATAGACCAGACATCCAACACATAGACCAGACATCCCACACATAGACCAGACATCCCACACATAGACCAGACATCCCACACACAGACCAAACATCTCACACATAGATCAGACATCCCATACACAGACTGGACATCTAACACACAGACCAGGCATCCCACACATAGCCCAGTTATCCCACACATAGACCAGACATCCCACACAAAGGCCAAACATCTCACACATAGATCAGACATCCCACACATAGATCAGACATCCCACACATAGACCAGACATCCCACACACAGACCAGACATCCCACACACAGACCAGACATCCCACACACAGACCACAATCACATGTTGACCAGAGGCAGCATAGTCTAACTAAACACCATAAGTACTGACAAAATACCCCACAAATGTCCCATACACCCTTCATAGCAGTAAAAAAAATAACCCATTTTCATGAAATATTTTACCTGCATGATCTCTGTTGTCCTGAAGGGTAGTCAGGTCCTTATACATTATCACTGTTTTGGAAACATTAATATTTAAGAATATGTATGATCATTGTATCTCCATATTTACAAAATAATCAGCATTATCTGATGCCCAGCCCAGATAGAATTCCTGTTTCAGCAGTAATTAGTATTAATCTGTGGTAACATGAGGTCACCCTCCCGGAAAGCCTTGTGATCCATGTCACATGGAGTTGGCTTTTACATTAATCTCATGTTCCATCTTTGTTTCTAGAAATCATAAATCCGGACCCAAAACATAGAAGTTGAGGTCATATCAGGCTGTGTAATTAAAAACAATAAAACAATAATTAAACTAATTACATTTTATATATATAGAATTGGAGGCTTCTCTGATGTAATGCCATAGCAAGATGAATCAGTTATTTTAATTATGCATTGATCATTATAAGCCATATTCAATATTACTTTTCATTTCAAAGATTAGCGTATCTGCGTCCAGCTGAAAGTTTTTCTTCATCCTAATATGGTCATTATGGGGAGAGAGGGGTTTGGCTGAGAGACAGGTGTACTGGGTTCTAAGGACAATCAGATGTGACAAGAGAATATACAATCATAAATAGACTTCTCCAACAGCAAAAGGAAAACCTCTAACACAACAGATGGAAATTATTGTGTTAGTACAATACATTGTGTCTGAAAATTTAGCCGACATTGCTATTTCCCCCCACTGACCTAAGTAGGTTAATGCCAAAAATTATGGCTACTATTCATAGTTGCGCTTCTTCACACAGAAATATACACATATTTGCATATACTATCCCTACATAGCAGCCAGTCCCCCTCAGCAGCCATCTACACATAGCATCTACCCCCTCTCAACATCCATCTCCACACAGCACCCACCCCTATTAGGATCCAACAATACAAAGCACCCAGTCCTTGTCAGCAACAATACCTTCTCAGCATCCACCCCCACATAGCACCCAACCCCTCTCAACACCCACCTCAAATAGCATCTATCACAATATCCTTTGCTCCGTAGAGGGTTGGACCAGGGTGGGCTCCCCCAGAGGAGGGCCCTGGTGAATTGCACCACCTGCAAAACTGATGACTCCGCCCCTGGGTACCAGCAGAAACTATGACAGTAAGTTTGATATTTAATATTGCTTTTTGTAATTATTGAATATTACTGTTGTTAATGATCAATTTCTAATTAAAACACAGAGATCATGGTGTTAGGACATTACATTGGTCTTTTAATGTTTTTTAGAGGGAGGAGCGTGACAGTAAGTGATAGAGATTCAACATAGTAAAATGTTAGAAAGGGCATGAATGAAAGATACAGGCATTGCAAATGAGGAAAGAGAGACAGACTAATGAAAAGAGCGAGACAGGTCAATGGATGAGAGAAAAAACTAGAGTAATAATGAGAGGTAGCAAGGTCAATGTAGGAAATACAGTCAAACAAGATAGGAGGACAACTGATAAACAATGAGAGGTAGCCAGGTCAAATGAAGAATAAGAGGCTCAACTATATCAGAGTATTGTTAAGAGATATCCAGGTCAGAGGAAGATAGAGAGATTGACAGATTAAATGTAGGGGATGACAGAAAGGACATACACGAAAGATACAAATATTGCAAGAGAGGAGAGAAAGATGGAGTAATGAAAAAAGAAAGATATGTCAATGGAGGAGAGAAAAACATAGAAAGAAATAAAGTGAGGTAGCCGGGTCAATGGAGGAAAGAGACAATCATGGTAATACAATGAGATATAGACAGGACAATGGAGGAAATAAAGTCAAACAAGATAGGAAGGCAGCTGATAAACAATGAAAAGTAGCCAGGTCAAGGGAAGAGTAAGAGACAACTATGGAAAAGGAGGACAGATACTGTCTGAATATTATCAAGAGATATCCAGGGCAGGGGAAGGGAGATAGACAGTAGGGGTGACTTGGGAGAGATGCAAGCACGGGAAGATTAGAAAGAGGCAGCATAGAAAGAGAGCCGTGATAGGGTAAGGGAGAGACTGCTACGGCAAGAGAAGAATGAGAAAGCTAGATCAAGGGAAGAAAGAGAGAGAACTACACACAAGCAGAAAATGTTAGGAAACAAAAAGCAAGAAATGTGGTGACAGAGAGAGGGTCAAGAGGGGAGGGGAAAGACATGTATAGGAAGAAAGGGAAAATAGGTAGGTAAAGGCAGGAGATAGCAAGGACAATGAGGGGACATACTGCAAGGGCAAGAGTGTTTCCTCAGAGGTAACTGAGAAGAGAGAATAGAAGAAATCAAGTGAAGGCAGTGCGGGTCTATCTATATATCCCTCTCTACACATCTATCTATCTATCTATCTATCAATCTATCTATCTACCTATCTATCTATCTATCTATCTATCTATCTATCTATCTATCTATCTATACCTCTCTACCCATCTATCTATCTATCTATCTATACCTCTCTACCCATCTATCTATCCATCTCTATATGTATCTATCTATCTATCAATCAATCTATCTATCCTTCTCTATCCATCTATCTCTCTATCTATCTATCTATCTATCTATACCTCTCTACCCATCTATCTATCTATCTATCTATCTATCTATCTATCTATCTATCTATCTATCTATCAATCAATCTATCTATCTATCCCTCTCTACCCATCTATCTCTCTATCTATCTATCTATCTATCTATCTATCTATCTACCTATCTATCTACCCATCTATCTATCTATCTATCTATCTATCTATCTATCTATCTATACCTCTCTACCTATCTATCTATCTATCTATCTATCTATCTATCTATCTATCTATCTATCAATCTATATATATATCTATCTATATCTATCTATCTATCTCTCTATCTATCTATCTATCTATCTATCTATCTATCTATACCTATCTATCTATTTTTCCCTATCTATCTATCTATCTATCTATCTATCTATCTATCCCTCTCTAACCATCGATTTATCTATATCTATCTATCTATCTATATCTATCTATCTATATATCTATCTCTATCTATCTATTTATATATCTATATATCTATCTATTTACATCTCTATAGACACATCTCTATCTGTTTTTACACACCAATAACACACAGAGTTACATATTCACATGAATACAACATAAACAAGACATTAACAGCCTTATTAAATTGCTATTTGGACAATTGAATAGGGCTCTATATAAGCACAGAGCATATTTTTTTTACATACGTTTTTAGTTAGTGAAGACCTTGCTTTTGGATAAAAATATACTAAATAAAAACTTTTGTAAAAAAAATATGCTCTGTGCTTATATACTGTAGAGCCCTATTCAATTGGCCAAATCGCAATTTAATAAGGCTGTAAATCTCTAAGTGAAGTCTCAAGCTCACTGCTCCTGGCAACCTTGCATACAGCACACAGAATGTAGGAAAAATAGGACAACATTGCATCAAATAACCAGCCAGGTAGGTGCCCTTTTGTGTGAAGCACGTAAGGCAGCTTCCTAGTTTGTCTAATGATAAACTGACCTGTGACGTAGTACAGGCACAAAACCAAATTCTAATTTACTACGCCCTATACGCCATCACACCAAAGTGCGACCTGCACCCATAAAGGTATATGCAAGTGAGCTGGGTTATGAATGCATCTGATAGAAGGGAATTAGTAGTGTATGATTACATTTATTTGAATGCACTATGTTTTTTTTAGCCTTGTATTAAAAAAAACTGTTGCAGGTGATGTTTACACCCCAGGATTGAGCTAGGGTCCTGAGAGGGTTTCATTTTTGTAAAAATGTACCCTGTCTATGGGAGCATGCTCAGTTTTGCAGCCAATCAACAATGCTGTATGCAGCTAGCTAGATGAGACTGTTACACTGGGTCCTTAAAGGACCATAAATCAGCATTCAAGTAAAAATACTGAAACCAAAGATTTCAACTTCTTCCTATTCTAATTTGTCTTTGATTCTAGTGAGCATTTATGCTTGATTTATGGTCCTGCAATGACCTGCAACGTTTTCTGTGCATGTGTCTCTGTGTGAGTGCACGTTTCTGTGTGACTAAGTGCATGCAATTCACTGGGGCTGGGAGAGATCACAGGGGCGATTCACTGGGGGTGGGGGAGTTGATGGGTTTAAATCACTGGGGCTGGGGGAGATCACAGGGGTGCTTCACTGGGGCTGGGGGTTACAGGGGCAAATCACTGGGGCTGGGGGAAGTTTCACCTGGGGTGTAGATAAAACAATCAGTGAATGAAGGGACACAGACCTTGTTCTGGGTATTACAGAAATCTAAAGGAAAGCTCAATTCACAGACCAAAAAGATACAATGTATTATGTATGCTAATTTTTCTGTGTTTTTTTTTAGGGGGTGTCAACATTGATAGAAAACAGTTTGCAAATGCAAGAAATTCAGCAAACTTTAGGGTAACTGTTTACATTTTTCTTTTGGTCATTTTTCATGGAAACAATTTTTTTCATACACTACTAATTCTCCTCTATCAGATGCATTTATAATCGAGCTCACTTGCATATGCCTTTAATGGATAACTGCGCACAGCTTCTATAAGAAATGAGTCAAGTTGAAACTGGATTGAAAAAGCTTGATAAGCACCTTCATTTGAGTGACTCATTTCAGTTGTAATCAGATCATTCACTGGGATGCAGTCTATTGAATTTTGTAGCAGAGCATGTTACTTTCACATGAGATTTATCTATCGGTCTGTCCGTCCGTCTATCTATCTATCTCTCTATCTATCTCTCTATCTATCTATCTATCTATCTAACTATCTATCTATCTATCTATCTATCTATCTATCTATCTATCTATCTATCTATCTATCTATCTATCTATCTATCTGTCTATCTGTCTGTCTATCTATCTATCTATCTATCTATCTATCTATCTATCTATCTATCTATCTATCTATCTTTCTATCTATCTGTCTGTCTGTCTGTCTGTCTGTCTGTCTGTCTGTCTGTCTATCTATCTATCTATTAATCTATCTGTCTGTCTATCTCACTATCTATCTGTCTATATGTCTGTTTATCTATCTATCCCTCTCTACCCATCTATCTGTCTGTCTATCTATCTATCTATCTATCTATCTATCTATCTATCCTATGTAATACAGTCAGACTCCCTCTCACCAATCTTCTCACTGTTGAAATGAGCCAGTAAAGTAATTATCATGGCTCTTAGATTAATTCAGTGATTCTGACCATATGGTTATTAATCACATAAATGCATCATAATAAAAAAACATATGATACAAAACATACAAAAAACAAATTCTGAAAACTGTTATTAACTCCTTGTTGCATTTGTCCTTTAGCTAAAGTATAACCACTTCCACATTCCATGAAACATAACTTTTCCAGGGTCTTATAAATACTTAATCTGCCTTAATTCTTAGTAATGTGTATTTTGTACAATGAAAAAAAGAAATGTTTGAAATCTGGCAGAGAAATCGTCATAAAGATAGTTTTTAATAGAGCCATGGAAAATCCATGATACTTTGGTGAAGGTTATGTGTGCTAGAAGCCAGGTTTACATTTTCAGAGAGCAGGGCTTGCATTTATGGATGCAAGCTGCCTGTTGCTAAGCATGTGCAGAGGAAAAGGGATAGTGTCACATCCAATTATATCAAATTTTTTAACAAATCTTCACCTGTCGCTATTCCCTCCTCGCAAACCCCCCATTTTACTGACTGATAAAAAACACACACCTCATGCTCCAGCTCCCAGGGAGCATGTCACGTTTGTGCTGGCTAAGTAGAAGGGGGCTGGTATCAAATATCAGTATGGGTCTGCAACCTGCAGCTCACAAAGACACATATTCTGTACTACTGGGTGTATAGTGTCTCATACTAACCAATTAGTGACCATCTCTCTGCAACATTCTGCAACATGCTGCTGAGACATGGTCCCTTATAGGCTAGTACACTACACTGCACAACCAGCCCTACAGACTTTTTAGCATACGCTGCAGTGGGCAGACCCATACAGGGACTATTTGTTTGATTTTATGCAATAAAAATAGAGCTTATAATTGCATCTTAATAAAACAAAGATACACAGGGATATTATAAACGTAGCAATGTCCAGAAACCTTCCATCTCACTTTAAGTTAAAATTGTATCCGCTATAATAGTTTGTAGATGTGAGTAGCTCCTGTGCGATGTGCACTGCGCGGGCTTTACTTACATCTGATTGCCGGCGCAATTGGGGGCTATCCTACAACCGCGTATGCTCGCGTCAGCCGCACTAACATCCATGCACTTCTTGTTGCTATGACTCACTGCTATGGGGGTGGGGGGTAGAGGGGGGGGGACAGAGGGAAGGAGGGAGGGAGAGAGAGAGAGAGGGGGACAGAGGGAAGGAGGGAGGGAGAGAGAGAGAGAGGGGGACAGAGGGAAGGAGGGAGGGAGAGAGGGGGACAGAGGGAAGGAGGGAGGGAGAGAGAGAGAGACAGAGGGAAGGAGGGAGGGAGAGGGGGAAGGAGGGAGAGAAAGAGAGTGAGAGAGAAAGAAAGAGAGGAACAGTGGTAGGGAGGGGAAAAGAGATAGAGGGGGACAGGGAGGGAGAAAGAAAGAGAGGGGCAGAGAAAGGGAGAAAGGGAGAGAGAGGGGGAGGGAGAGAGGGAGGGGGACAAAGAGAGGGGAAGGAGGGAGAGAGAGAGAGAGAGAGAGAGAGAGGAACAGAGGGAAGGAGTGAGAAAAAGCGAGAGGGGAACAGAGGGAGGGAGAGAAAAATAGAGAGAGGGGACAGAGGGAGACAGAGAGGGAGAAAGAGAGAGAGGGGGTACAGAGGGAAGGAGAAAGAGAGAGAGAGTGGAGTGAGGGAGAGAGAGGGAGGGAGAAAGAGAGAGGAGGCAGAGACGGAGGGGAACAGTGAGAATAGGCAGAGAGGGAGGGAGAGAGGGAGGGATTAAGAAATACAGGGAGGGGGAGAGAGATGGAGGCAGGCAGAGATGGAGGGAAGGAGGCAGAGAGAGGGAGGGGAGAGAGGGGGAGCCAAAAGGGGAGGGAGAGAGATGAAGGGAGAGAGGGCACAAAGAGAGTATACACACAGAGAGAGTGCAAACTAAGGGAAAGAGCACACTGAGAGAGGGAGGGCGCACAGAGAGGGCGTCCAGAGAAAGGGAGAGGGCACACAGAGATAGAGTGCACACTGAGGGAGAGAGAGCACACCGAGAGATAGATGGTGCACGGAGAGTGCCCAGAGAGAGGGAGAGGGCACACTGAGAGAGAGGGCACACTGAGAGACAGATGGTGCAAGGAGTAGGTGCCCAGAGAGAGGGAGAGGGCACACAGAGACCGCACAGACAATTGAACATAACATATGACACCATGATAGTAATAATAATAATAATAACCAGGGTGCAGACACAGACCTGCTATTGATGTACGGTATGATATGAAATAGAAAAAACATGAAAACCACAACAATATACATGAAAAGAGTTCCAGTAAATAAGGATAAATACTAAATAATGAGGGATGAAAGGCAGGCAAGGAATTAGCTGCGGTTGCACATGATACAATATTTCGCCACAAGTACAAATATGGATCTCCTGTGACTGGTCCTGATTTCCTGGCAGATTTGCCCACAGACGCTCTCCCTACGGACAAGCACAAAGCTGCCTGAGGCTGCCATTATTTGTAGTTCATCCAATTTTGTCTTCAGATTTTGAGTCTGTTTTATTTCCTGCTCCCAATGTGCAAGTGATGTCTTAAGAAATAGCAGATTCAGGGAAGGAAAATGTTGCTCAAATCCAAAGCATATTGAAGAAGGATAATAATCACAAAACTATGTGCAGGGAAAAACTACCTTCTATAGTAATGGTGGTCGTTCAATATTGATGAGATTTCCATCAGTCCTATTGATGTACTGGCACTCCAAAATATCACATTTAAAAGGAAAAATAGGAATCCCCCCCATGTAAACAGAAACAGCAACGGTAGCTTTGACATTAACATGATAGTATACAATAGATTAACTGCAATAAAATATATATATGACTCCTACTTAAGAACAGGCTTTTTGGCACAATAGTTTCTATAACTTATCATTACAGTACATTGGTAATATTCGTATTACACTGTATTATTATTAGCACATATGATCCATTATAGTTTTGTTATTATTATTATGCAGGGATCCAACTTACATACAAATCCGACTTAAGAACGTTCTCAGGAACACGTCTCTTCCATAACCTGCAGACCACCTATATAAATAATAAAAAATAAATATAAATATATATATATATATATATATATAAACAGTATCTCACAAAAGTGAGTACACCCTTCACATTTTTTAAAATATTTTATTATATCTTTTCATGTGACAACACTGAAGAAATGACACTCAGCTTCAATGTGAAGTAGTAAGTGTACAGCCTGTACAGCAAGGCAGTGGTCATCTTGGAGGTGTGTTTGGGGTCGTTATGTTGGAATACGGCCCTGCGGCCAAGTCTCCGAAGGGAGGGGAACATGCTCTGCTTCAGTATGTCACAGTACATGTTGGCATTCATGGTTCCCTAAATGAACTGTAGCACCCCAGTGCCGGCAGCACTCATGCAGGCCCAGACAATGACACTCCCATTACCAAAAGTATACATCTATTCTGAGGTAAGGTAGTTGAAATAATCCCTAAATGACAGATAAATGGATAAGGCACAAAGAAAATAAAAACACTGATATGAGATGAAACCCTCCTTTTGAACGTAAACAGTGATGCAGAGAGAGTGGAGGCAGCATCTGACATCATCAGGTAAATGCATATAGGGGGAATCAACAAAACATATTATAGAAAGCATATATACACATATACACATATGTGTAAATATGTTTGGTCTGGTCCTGCATGAGTGCTGCCGGCACTGGGGAGCTACAGTTTATTGAGGGAACCATGAATGCTAACATGTATCGTGACATACTCAAAGAGATCATGATCCCCTCCCTTCGGAGACTGGGCCGCAGGGCAGTATTCCAACATGATAACGACCCCAAACACACCTCCAAGACAACCAGTGCCTGGCTAAAGAAGCTTAAGGTAAAGGTGATGGGCTGGCCAAGCATGTCACCAGACCTAAACCCTATTGAGCATCTGTGGGTCATCCTCAAATGGAAGGTGGGGGAGCGCAAGGTCTCTAACATCCAACAGCTACGTGATGTCATCATGAGGAGTGGAAGAGGACTCCAGTGGCAACCTGTGAAGCTCTGGTGAACTCCATGCCCATGAGAGTTAAGGCAGTGCTGGAAAATAATGGTGGCCACACAAAATATTGACACTTTGGGCCCAATTTGGACATTTCCACTTAGGGCTGTACTCACTTTTGTTGCCAACGGTTTAGACATTAATGGCTTTGTGTTGAGATATTTTGAGGGGACAGCAAATTTACACCATTATACAGGCTGTACACTTACTACTTTACATTGTAGCAGAGGGTCATTTCTTCAGTGTTGAAGAAAAAAATGTGAGCGTTGTACTCATTTTTGTGAGATACTGTATATATCTCTCCTTCTGGATCACTACCTTGTTGTGGTAAAGGGGCTTGTGTACTTCATTGAAAATGATAGATGCCTGGCTTGATAAGGTCATAGAGAGTCGGACACGACTGAACGACTGAGCAACAACAAATATATATATCATTTTTTACTAATATTGATTTAATTGATAATCATTAAGTAAATTAACAAATGTAACCCTATTGTATGAGCACTACAAGCCTTTAAAGACTCACTGAATTCAGCACAATAGCACAATTTGGACTACATCACAATAAAGATCTCCTAAAAACATGTTGAAATACTTACATATATATATAATATTTTTGTGAAATAAGAGTATTTTTTTTTATGAGAATTCAATAAAGTAAAATCAGTGTTTACATTTGTCACTGACTGCCCACTCCCATATCTGCAGCTTTAGCTCTATGTAGTGAACAAAAGAGAGATAACTCCTCACAAATCTATCTGTGCAGAGCATGGAATCTGGAATCAACTAAATAGGTCAGTTGTGGGTTAACTTTTCAGTGCATTCCTGTTTACAGGGGAAAACTGCTATCAATGACTTCACCACTCGGCTACCTGTTATTAATCATGAAACAGTCAGTAGGCAGGACAGACTGTGTTTTTAAAAAGACTTAAAACTTAGAGATTTTTTAGCAGTTATTAGCGTTAATAAAAAAATATATAATTTTAGCATACATTCTGGTGCTATCACGAAGATCCCCTACAGGGATGTAAATGGTCCTTTAGGCATTTGAGATATATTATTTAAAATATAATAATATAATAGAGGTGCAGCAGGAAGACTGGAGGTCATGATTCAAACCCAAGTCAGGCCATTGACCTCTGTCAGAGCTTCTTTGTAGTCACTGCAAAAATCAAACAATTTTTTACAGGTTAAATAGAGCTTGTGAGAATATCCCATTTTCCGACAATTAACTTGCGAAAATATGCAAATATCTGCATATAAAATTCTAAGTCATTAACTCAAAGCTAAATGCAAATTAGAGCTAATTGAATCTGCAAATATGCATAAAATGACTGATTCAATAATTCATCATTAAGAGCATGATTAATAGTAGCAGTAAAAAAATACAGACATCGTTTACTGTATATGAAATTCTGCTGCTGTGAAATCTACCATTTTATTCCTGAGATTGCAGACGACTGACTGAATGCAGAAACGGAAATGTGGCAGATAAAATAGGAACTCTGCAGTAAGGGAATAATTTCATATAAAAGTTTATTTATTTACTTACATATTTATTTGCTTTCTAAAAAAAAATAATTGTATATAAAAAATATATAGTTTTTCAAATTACACATGTAACCACACTCATCCTCTAATAGTAGTAGTGGCCACAATAAAGACCCCCAATGTTATTAGGAAAAGAGGGAAAATCATCAGAAAAAGTAGATACAAAAAAAATAATATCCTGTGTGAATATGCAGTGGAAGTAACGAATAGATTTAAGGAAATACACATGGAAGATAAAATGCCTGAAGAACTTTGGAATGAAGTTTGCAACATAATCCAGGAAACAGCAACAAAGAATATTCCTAAAAGAAAAGTAAGAAGTCAAACTGGCTATCTGATGAGGCTTTGACGGTTGCTCAGGGAACAACCAGATGTGCAAGCCGGGTACCACAGAGGAAGAGGCACAAGAGATCAAATTGACAATGTCCGCTGGATAATAGAGAAAGCAAGAGAGTTCCAAAAAAACATTTACTTCTGCTTTATAGACTATTCTAAAGCCTTTGACTGTGTGGATCACAACAAAATGTGGCAAGTTCCTGTATAATCTGTATGTGGACCAGAACCGAACATGGGGCAATAGAATGGTTCAAGATCGGGAAAATAGTGCCCGAAGGTTGTATATTGTCACTTTATTTATTCATTTTATATGCAGACTATATCATGTGTAAGGCTGGACTGGCTGAATCCAAAGACGGAAACAATATCTCTGGGAGAAATATCAACAACCTCAGATACGCAGATGATACTACTCCGATGGCTGAAAGTGAGGAGGAACTAAAGGACTTACTGATGAGGGTAAAAGAAGAAAGTGCAAAAGTTGGCCTGCTGCTCATTGTTAAAAAGATGAAGATCATGGCAAACAGCAATCTCACTTCCTGGCAAATAGATGGGGAAGTAGTGGAGGCAGTGACAGATTTTTCCTGGGATCCAAGCTCTCTTCGCATGGTGATTGTAGCCATGAAATTAAAAGACATTTGTTTCTGGGGATGAAAGCTATGGCAAGCTTGGACAAGCTAGTAAAAAGTAAAGATATTAAACTATAAACAAAGGTTAGCTGGTATTCCCATTAGTAACATATGGATGTGAGAGCTGGGCCATAAAGAAATCTTAGCTCCGTAGAATTGATGCCTTTGAATTGTGGTGTTGGTGAAAACTACTTAGAGTCCATTGGACTGCAAGAAGATTCAATTAATCAGTATTTCAGGAAATCAAGACAAACTGTACACTAGAATGTTTGATCGTGAGGCTGAAGCTCAAATAACTTGGCCATATCATGAGACAGCAGGATTGCCAGGAAATATTGAAGGCACAGGAATAAGGGGACGGCAGAGGTGGTGATGGATTGATGATGTAACTGAAGCAATGAAATTAATGGAGCTCAGAGGGGCAGTGACTGAGAGATATACCAGGCGTGCTGCAGTCCAAAGGGTCATGGAGAGTTGGACATGACTGAATGACTAGACAACAACAACAACAATGTTATCTGGATATTAATCCCCTCTCCCACCCATATCAAACACCCTGAGCCACACATTAGCATAAAGGAAATATTTCAGAAATGATTTACTGTAGAGAAATACTGATAGTACAATGTTTAGCCAGTTTTTAATGCTCTTTAAAATTAAATCAACTTCCTGCTGGAGTAACAGAGACCCTTAAACAAAATAATACTGGTAATAAACCATTTCATAATTGTTATGATTAATACAAGAAATGTTCATAAAGTTTTCAGACTGAAATTATGATATGATTTTAGATTTAATATATAAAACATTCCCAACATCACAAGTCACGATCCAGCTGAAGTGTTCTCTCTTCCTGTTTACATAGAAAATTAAAAATTGAGATTTGTCATTTCCTCAGTAAGTAGCTCAAATTACATTATTTTGTATAAGTTTGAGTACATTGTTTCGGTGGTGGGTTATATGTGTCACTTGGCTCTTCCAATGTCAATCCAAATTAATATTAACAAACAACCATACCCCCCACACACACTGTATCCCCTCTCATAAATCAAAATAAAGACACACTCAACAGATACTTTGTGCCATGTGTTCTCAATGCTCTGTTTCAGTGCTCTCCATCCTCTTTAGGGAGGGGGACAAATGTATTTTTTGATTGAGAAGCTGGTGAGCCAGATTTAAAATAATAATTTAAAGAAATTTATATTTATAATTATATAGATATAATAATATATTATTATTATATATAATAATAATTATTATAATAATAATAAGCTAATAAACCTATTCCCAGCTCAGAATAGAGTGTTTGCACTGCTCCCTGGGAAACTAGTCAGGCAAATTATTTTTTACTCTTTAATCCAAAACCATTTTAAACATGAAATCTTATAATATAATATATATATATATATATATATATATATATATATACAGTATATATATATATATATATATATATATATATATATATATATATATATATATATATATCACGCATAATAGTTAAATATTTTTGAAATTCATATATGATTTATATATGATACTCAATTGGCCTTTTTTTCAGTACTTCTGTGTATGTGTGGAGATTACCCTTGCCAGAAATTGGGCTGCTGGTGGGCCACACCTGGCTGGATAACCTTGCTCTATTTTGAAAAAAATAGAATCAATAATGGGCAAATGTTTTTAAAATGTAATCTCTGCAGTTATTATATGCAATTATGTGCAGGCATGCTATCTAATATACATCCAATGTTCTTTCCTGCTTGGTATAATTTAAATCTGAAAGTATTTGATTATTTGAATGTTATTACAATGTATTCCTACCTTTCTACTTTCCCTGGCTTCCAAACAGATGGAGCGTCTAGTCTATAAACG
The DNA here is from genome assembly GCA_027410445.1 of Discoglossus pictus. Classification (NCBI taxonomy): domain Eukaryota; kingdom Metazoa; phylum Chordata; class Amphibia; order Anura; family Alytidae; genus Discoglossus; species Discoglossus pictus. The sequence continues at coordinate 115,522,435 of CM050171.1, forward strand.
CCTTACCAGTTTCATCTCCTCTAATTCCCTTCTTGACACCTTCCAATCCGGCTTCCGGCCCCAACACTCCACTGAGACAGCTCTCACTAAAGTCACAAATGACCTGCTCACCTCTAAGTCTAAAGACCACTTTTCCATTCTGCTTCTTCTGGATCTCTCTGCCGCCTTTGATACAGTCAACCATCCACTTCTACTCCATATTCTCTCCTCCCTCAGCATTGGAGACACTGCTCTCTCGTGGTTCTCATCATACCTACAAGATCGATCATTTAGCGTCTCCTTCTCTGGCACCTCTTCTTCTCCTCATCCCTTGTCTGTTGGTGTACCCCATGGATCAGTCCTAGGCCCCCTCCTCTTCTCCATCTACACATGCTCACTTGGTACCCTAATAAACTCTTTTGGGTTTCAGTATCATCTCTATGCAGATGACACCCAAATCTACCTCTCCACACCAGATCTATCCCCCTCTCTTCTAACATACGTATCCATCTGCCTTTCTTGTATAAACTCTTGGATGTCCGCCCACCATCTAAAACTCAACATGTCTAAGACTGAACTTCTGATCTTCCCACCCTCTACTACAGGGTGAATTCCTCACATCACTCTCACTGTCAACAACGCCATCATCACTCCCACCTCCCAAGCCCATTGCCTTGGGGTTCTACCGGACCATGCCTTCTCTTTCATCTCTCACATACAGTCACTAACAAAATCTTGCCTTCTCCATCTAAAAAACATTTCCAAAATACGCTTCTACCTTACACAAGACACAACTAAGATTCTAATACACTCTCTCATCATTTCTCGTCTCGACTATTGCAATTCGCTTCTTGTTGGCCTACCCACCACTCGCCTTTTCCCACTTCAATCCATAATGAATGCCTCCGCCAGACTCATCTACCGTACACGACAGGCTGCTTTTTAGTTGGGATAACAAAGCCACAGACGTTTTATTGGACAATGCAATGAAATGTTGCATAAACTAACAGAAGCTTTGCAAATAGATGGTTACATAGAAGGTTATGGTCCTTCACAGGACCATAACTATCCAGCATGGTGCACAAAGGCTGCCAAACCTCCTAGTCAAGGCATACTGCTGAGGCTGAAAGAAAGTGTCATCAAATGTGTACCCAGCATGTGACATGATATTCCACGACTGAATATGACTAGTCATTTTTGGACACACAGAGCATGATAACCAATCAATGAGATGTCGAGGTCCTCACCAAGAATGATGGATGAACACACACAAACAGGACCACAAATTAACGTTTGTCTCAGTAATTCACTCTTGTCCCCATATTGGGAAATAATCCCACTAAAATTATTTTGACTTGGTGCACCCATCCTTAAGGAACAATTTAAAGGTCATGTTCAAGCTTAAAGAGTGTATCTATGGATGATTAACTATGTGAAAATGATGGAACTTGACTCATTTGCCATTTTCTACTCCATGTTTGAGGACAGTGGGAGGCACCATTAGTAGCATACATTCTTTTCCATTTCTTTGTCACTGACAGGTCAAATTCAGAGTTATGTAATCTGATTGGGTCAAACTGCCAAGAGGCAGCTCAAGATCCAATCAAGCCATAGTGGCAATATTAAACTGTGACGGTTACTTTAATTTTTTGTGTTCTTCAACAGCTCACATCACTGAATGTTACAGACATCTTTTCAGGGCCTGGATTTTGGCCCAGTGAGCTACCATAGATATTAGACTTCCCCATTGGAACATGGGTAGGGGATTATATTGCCACCATGCTTCATTTTTCTTCTGGCATATACACCCTGCCTCATCCTGTATGTAATTCCCCATGTAATATTACTGTGTTCTGTGTCATGTTTAAAGGTTATTAGTGTGTCGTACTGCTATTTGTAATAATGAATCATTGGTGACCAAACAAGATGGTGCCTGAAACTAGTCCTGTTCTTTGTTCTATGGCTGCATGTGGCAACTCAGGTAACACAGATCAGCCCCCAGAAGAGGACAGCCCCTTTCTGTGATATCATCTCTGTCCCCATGGACACAGGATTATGCTGAACGGACTATGTTAATCCAGGCAGTACAGCTATTCAGCTGATTGGTGCTTGTGCATCCAGGTGGAGAATTCAAACAAATCCCCTCCTCAATTTATGAATGTTTTTTTTGTGTTCTTCTAACATGGGCAGTTGCTGTTTGGGAACGAATAAACACAGTTCCCTTCTGGAGGCATATAGAAATTGTGTGTCTCTTATTTTGCTACTGGTGGCTGCGATACTGATCCTATTTTTACCCTGCAAGTAAATTGCCCTGGTCACTACCACAGGGAAGTTATTGTGACTTCCGGAAGTGCTGATTCCTGATGCAGAGATCCTGACTGGTACCAAAGCCAGATATCAGGGTGCTGGTGCAGAGATTTCCAAGAACCCAAACAGTCCTTGTTGGTAGCTAACCTGTAGTCTATAGCAGGTGGCCCTGGGCTTGTATAGCCCCTACCACTTGTATCGTCACACCAAACATAAAGAGTTATTGTAGAAAATAAATGGCAATAAATTGACACATATATTTGAACCTAAGTGTGCTTAGGTTGAGCAACTTGTGCTTAGGTTAAACTTCCCCCTTACGATGACACTTAAAAGAGACTATAAACAACAAACTTCTGTAAGTGGAACCATCCCCCAAATATCTACATTTACTGATTCATAAAATCTGAATTGTGGATATACAGTAAATAGATTTGAAAATGTAAAAACAGACTTTGTGATATATGTTTTATCTTTAAATCAGCAAAAGCATCTAAAAAAACAGAGAAACTAATGTGCTATCACTTATAGACTGGTTAAAAAAATCAGACTTCAATGCAAATTTACTGTAAGAAAATACATTTTTAAATATCATTTGATTGAGTAAGTTTTTATTATCAACTACACTTTTAAATTGCACCATATTTAGAACCACTGCTTCATCACTGTAAGAATTATAATACTACAGATAAAAGAATGAAGTATTTCGCTTGGCATATCATGATTGACTACTGATAAACCTCAATAAGATTTTATACTGAAGAGAACTGACCTTGTGGTTTCTCGGGCAACTCATAAAATTTAAATGAAGAGTATTATAACCCAATCATACAACTAATAAATTCTCTTTACATAAATACAGCCAGGCCATTCCAAGCTAGGTCAACAAGATATGATCATCACAAATATCATTGTATATCTGGTTTCTTGGGTTCCAGAGAGTTGCTCAGGATTTCACAATAAAGTGTACAAGAAAAAAACAAAGCATGTGAAGAGATGCATGTGACGTCTTGTACCTGGTAGAATTGATGTTATGTAATGGGGTCAGATCTCTAGGACATGCTGTGGGTTTGGAGATGTACATTACGGAAGCACTTGTTTATAATATGTTTTTTACCTTGGGGACTCAGCTGATGAAAATATATCTTATTTCAGATTCTCTCTGCATCCCACATCTTAAGTAATTATCCCAATGGGCACAAAATAGGATTTTGCTCTCCAAAGTTGTTAAAAAGCTTCTTAGGATACAATGCACAAGAAACTACAGATTCTTGTAATCATTCAGAATCATTTAAGTGAGTTTCTTATTTCTGTAACACTTTTTGGACAAACACTAACCTAAAGGCCATCATTAACAATAACTAAACACTAACCTAACACCCACCCATCATATTAACCTGAAGCCCAATTCCAACACTAACCAGACACTAACCTCAAGCCAAACCATAACTGTAACCCCAACTCATCTTAAAGGAAGTATGACAAATACTTGACATTATATTGCAGTATAACATAACATAATAACTTTAGCAGATGTGCAAGATTGGTACATAAAAGCATTTTTAGAGAAAATTGTATATTAAGATGACTCTGATTGTGTCATAGAGGATTATAACTTCAACTTCAAGTCTGTCTGTAGCTTGAAGGTGAGAGTTTTACTCTTCCATTATCTGCTGTTTCTCCCATTGTGGATAGGTTCTAGGAAAAATGTCAAAATGCTAATCATTATTATTGCAAAATTAAATTAAACAATTAAAAACTAAATGCTGCACTTATTTAATTAAGATTTGTTAAAACATTTTGTACAATATCAAGCCCAGTTCTTCAAATAAGAGGCATCAAAGGTCTTGTAAATGGATTGTACAGGATTTATTTTTGTGACCAAATACTATAATATATTAGTGCTTTAGACTTGTTTTTACACTTTACCATTAGTTTTCAAAATCTTTAAAAATGTAAATAGAAGATTTTGACGAATTTTGGATTTAAACATCATCTTCTTAAGCTTCTATTTCTATAGTAAACAAGAGGAAGCTAATGACTTGGGAGCTAATGTCTGGAGCTATCCCAAAATATGGAGGGTCTCCATTATGTGTACAAAAGTTACTTGACCCAACGTACGTTAATAACTATTCCAGTTTGCACGTAAAAAGTCGATCCAACTGTCTTATTCCCATACGTTTTATACTTTGTATTTAATTCTACATTTATGAGACCCTCCTGCTGATACTTCCACTTCTCACTTCCAAAGCTCCTATAGCCTCATTAAATCCCAGCCCGTAAGTTCAACGTGAAGCTCGTAACGGCTGCGAGCTTTAAGAGTTGCGGATTTACGGGGCTATTAAATTAGAACATGCTACGAGTTACGGTATTGAGAGGCAAACCCGTAAACCATACTTCACTCGTCGGATGAACGTGATCAATTAGTCTAACTCGTAGTTACGAGTTGGGATGGAGCCAATGGCAAAAGAGATCATCAGAATTCCGTCAATGAAAAATGGAGGTGGGATTCTCAAAGTCCTACGGGTTTCAATTACGAGTTACGATCGGACCCACATTCCAGATATGATTCAATATTAATAAAACCATAAATATGATATTTTCTCACATACGAGTTACCATATTTGTATTAACACATTGATTGCCAGGATCGATATAACACAAAAATTATACATGAAATAAAGTTTTTTTCTGGGCCAATTTGCGGGCTTGAGAATGTTGTGCTACTAATTCTAAGACCTAACATGACTTTCCCTTTTAATAAAAGTACAGTAGTGTGGTGATATGAGCATTTGAACGAGTTGGACTTTACCCTCCTTGCGGGTCCTCTCTATCACTTGTTGGCTTCTTGGCTCCTTTTGAGAGTTACGAGTTTAAACGCAAGGGATTTTGATGCAATTTAAAAGCTCATTTGTAACGTATCGGTTATGGGCTTGAAAGAACAAAGGATTTGCAACCGCAAAGTTCCACGTTCCATATCCCGTAGGCTTTTTTTTTGTCCTTCATGCGGCTTAAATTGCAAGTCATCTGCGGGTTGCTTTAAGAGGCCAATTTATTAGCTTGAAGTCTTGCGAGCTATGTTACGAGCTACATTTTCTACACGTAGCCCGAATTTAATGGGGCTACTAATCCACTATTACAAAGTTCTTTATACAAGTGGTGCTGTCAGTCCCCTCAAGTAAACAATGTGACAGATTATGACACTCTAGGAGGGGGGAGAATAAAACAGGCCGAGACACTGAAAATAGAATACCCCTAAAGGTGAGCAAATTGACAATTAAAAATGAGTACAAATATTTAACATCTTTTGGGGCTCAAATGTGGCTTTGCTTTTTTACAATCATTACTCAAATTTACATTCTAATTTACATACATTATAATAAAATGTTATAGCTAAAGAGCAGAGGGACGGGATTGGGTCAGCGTCACCTTTATGTGACCTTTCTAAAGTATTATAGTGGGATCTTGGTGGCACAGGATGGCTTCATGCTGCCCCGTGCCATGGTGATTCCTCTGCAATTTATTAGGAAGGTCACATAAAGGTGATACCGTCACAATGTATGATGATATCAGCAGGTAACGAGCATGTTTAGCCTGTTTGTGATTAGCATTTATATGTGGAAATTTATGTAATTTATTACAAGACCAACCAAAACTTATCAGAGTAAACACATACCAACACTAGATATTAATAGTTTATTTTTAATAGTATGTAATGTAAACACAGAGCAGTAATTGGATTCATGAACCCACAGAACATTGTGTGACAGAATCTGTACATGATAAGGGTACTGAAACTTTTTAAATAACACATACTTCTTACAAACTAGCAAATAGACCAGGGTTGGGACTGAGAGAGGGTGCCAGGGGGTCAGGGTTACGACCGAGAGAGGGTGCCAAAGCCAGAGAGAGGGGGTCATGGATAAGACAGAGAGAGTGTGCCAAAGCCAGGTTTGGAACTAAGAGAGGGGCTCATGCATACGACAGAGACAGGGTGCCAAAGCCAGGGTTGGAACTAAGAGAGGGATCAGGCTTATGAAAGAGAAAGGGTGCCAGAGCCAGGGATACAATTGAGAGAAGGTACAAGGACCAATGATAGTCCTGCAAGAGTGTGCCAAGGCCGGGGTTGGATCTGAGAGGGGGTTCAGGATTATTACGGAGAGAGGATGCCAAAGCAAGGCGTACAATTGAGAGTGCAAGGGTTACAAGTGAGAGAGAATTTCAAATTTAGAACTAAGAGATGGGTTAAGGGTTACAACTGAGAGAGGATGCCCAGGACAGGGTTACAACTGAGAGAGGGTGTCCGGGCCAGGGTTACAACTGAGAGAGGATGTCCGGGCCAGGGTTACAACTGAGAGAGGATGTCCGGGCCAGGATTACAACTGAGAGAGAATGCCCGGGACAGGGTTACAACTGAGAGAGGGTGTCCGGGCCAGGGTTACAACTGAGAGAGGGTGTCCGGGCCAGGGTTACAACTGAGAGAGGATGTCCGGGCCAGGGTTACAACTGAGAGAGGATGTCCGGGCCAGGGTTACAACTGAGAGAGAATGCCCGGGACAGGGTTACAACTGAGAGAGGATGTCCGGGGCAGGGTTACAACTGAGAGAGGATGTCCGGGCCAGGGTTACAACTGAGAGAGGATGTCCGGCCACGGGTTACAACTGAGAGAGGATGTCCGGGGCAGGGTTACAACTGAGAGAGGATGCCCAGGCCAGGGTTACAACTGAGAGAGGATGTCCGGGCCAGGGTTAAAACTGAGAGAGGATGTCCGGGCCAGGGTTAAAACTGAGAGAGGATGCCCAGGCCAGGGTTACAACTGAGAGAGGGTGTCCGGGCCAGGGTTACAACTGAGAGAGGATGTCCGGGCCAGGGTTAAAACTGAGAGAGGATGCCCAGGCCAGGGTTACAACTGAGAGAGGGTGTCCGGGCCAGGGTTACAACTGAGAGAGGGTGTCCGGGCCAGGGTTACAACTGAGAGAGGATGTCCGGGCCAGGGTTACAACTGAGAGAGAATGCCTGGGACAGGGTTACAACTGAGAGAGAATGTCCGGGGCAGGGTCACAACTGAGAGAGGGTGTCCGGGCCAGGGTTACAACTGAGAGAGGATGTCCGGGCCAGGGTTACAACTGAGAGAGGATGTCCGGGCCAGGGTTACTACTGAGAGAGGGTGTCCGGGCCAGGGTTACAACTGAGAGGATGTCCGGGCCAGGGTTACAACTGAGAGAGGATGCTCAGGCCAGGGTTACAACTGAGAGAGGGTGTCCGGGCCAGGGTTACAACTGAGAGGATGTCCGGGCCAGGGTTACAACTGAGAGAGAATGTCCGGGCCAGGGTTACAACTGAGAGAGGATGCCCGGCCAGGGGTTACAACTGAGAGAGGATGCCAGGGCTACAGTTATAACTGAATGAGGGCACAAGGGCCAAGGTTGGACCAGAGAGAGAGAGGTCTACAAAGGCTATGCAAGCCCACCATTCTACATCCTAATCTAACATTGAACCAAACCCAAAATGCACAGAGTTTCCACAATATTTCCCAAAGTGTCCTCTATTCAAACTTGAATTTAGAGGCAAGAGCAGGTGAGTCTGAACTTTCTAAACCCATGGTCTGAATTTGCTGAAGTAGACATGGGACACGTAGGGCAAATAATCAAGCTGCTGAGTTCCACCAGCTGTGTCTTAGAAACAGACCCAACTCTACTTCCCAATGTTTGTCCTGATCTTATTGGTCCAGCATTCTCAAAAATGATGCACTGTTTACTGCAGTGGCATATTTTCTGATAAACTAAAGGAAGCGGTTGTCAGACCACTTCTCCAAACAGATCTTAAGATCCAGACTGCCTGGCAAACTACAGACATGTCTCAAATTATCAGATCCCTTTTTAGGAAAGGTTATTGAAAAAATTGTTTTAGTGCAGCTTGAAGTCCATCTGCAAAAGTATGATCCATTGCAGTCAGGGTTCAGAAATACAGCACAGGGTCCATGTATTTAATGATCAAGAGAAAGAGGTAACTGTTCAATTCTGATTCTACTTGGCCTCTCTGTAGTCTTTGACACAGTAGACCATGGAAAATTATTAGAGCGCTGGGCTTGGTAGCACTGTCCTCAGCTTGTTATATCTTTTCTCACTGACAGGTTGCAGAGGGTGTCTTTAGGGTCAAACTCCTCTAAACCCATGCTCCTGTTATGTGGAGTTCCACAAGGCTTTATTTTCTCTACAATGATGTATGTTGTATACATGCTACAACTGGGAGTGATCATCAGAAAGCATGGCCTCAACTACCTTTGTTATACTCTTATACACAGTTATATATCTGTTGTCTGAAAATATCAAATCTTTGCTCCTAATAGATGTCTAAAAGGTCTCCAAGACTGGATGAGAAGGAACTGGCTGTGGTTGAACTCATGAAAGACAGAGGTGCTTCTGGTGGGTCCCTGTCAGATGACAGTAGCTTCCTTGGGCCAATCAGGAGTGTGCCTTCAATTTTGGAGTGGCTCTAGATAGTGATCTGAAAACTAAATCAAGCGTTAGTTCTGATCAAATCCATATTTTTCCATCCATCTGAAGAACATAGAATAAAACACGTGATACTCCCAGGAGACCTCCCTATTTGGTACATGCCTTCCTATCATCACAAAAGGAATACTATAGCTGCCTTTGTCTAGGACTGTCAAATAAAACGCTACATTGCTTACAGTTTGTACAGAAGGCTGCCACAAGTATATTAAAAGTATAACTACTTGTGGATTCAGACAAGAAAAGTTAATGTCAGAGTAGTGCCTCATAGCAGTCTCTGATTGGATGTTTAGTCATTCAGTAAAGTCCGACTCTCAGTGACCCTAGCACGCCAGGCACATCTTGTGTTCAGTAGGGTCAATTCATAAGGATTTCATGGCAAAGATACTGGAGTTGGACCTCGATTTGTCGGACCTCTCTGATATGATCTGGCCATCTTGGGTGGCCCTACATGTATAGCTCATAGCTTCATATATTTATATATATATATATATATATATATATATATATACATACACATATATATATATATATATATATATATATATATATATATATATATATATATATATATTATTTATGTTGTGTTAGTCCGCACAGTGCTATATAATATATATATACTAGAATATTGCCCGTCAAAAAATGACGGCAATTAAATTGTAAGTGAGCTAAGGGTGTTTGGTGTATATAATGTGGCTGATGTAGCGTCGTTCGTTTTCTATGTCGTGCGAATTTTAGCTAATATTAGTTTTCTATGTCGTGCGAGTTTTTCGGAATATCCGTAGCTGTTTTGCTGTTTATGGAAGTGTTTTGCGTGTTTAGGGACCTGTAACCTCGTTTTCGTTTTGTTCGGCGGCCATTTTTTCTCTCGCTTAGAGAATTTTTTAGCGTCTAAACTGCTTTAATTTAATTTAAATTGAGGCGTAACTTAGTTTTCGAGGTCCTGGATGCTCCCTCTTGCTGTAGGTAAGCTTTTTATGCATTTGTTGTGTGTATTTGTTGGATTTTTGATGTTTTCATGTGCGCGTGTTGCGGCCGTTTTTTGCGAGGTCGTAATGTGTGGTAAAATGTCTCGTATTTTATTTGCGGTACCACGTAAAGTTTGCGAGGGTCGCAGTTGCTGGCAAGGAGCGCCACGTAAAGTTTGCGAGGGCCGCGGGCTCGCTATGCGAGCCCGCAAGCGTGAGCAACGGCTCGTATGCTCACAACTATATATGTGATTTACTATGTAACTATGAAATATATATATATTTATATTATACTATCTATCTATCTATATATATATATATATATATATATATATATATATATATATATACATATATATATATATATATATATATAAATATATATATATATATATATATGTGTGTGTGTCACTGGAGGGACCAACACAAATGCACTGGGGCCCTCCATTCATTAGCTCCGCCACTGATCCTATACTATCTCCATTGTGTTTTATGGCTCATGCAAGGTTTTAGAGCAGTGGTTAGTAACTCTGTCCTTTGAGGATTTCAATATCTCTCAACTTGACCACAGGTAGATGAGTTAAGATAATATCATAAAAAAATAAACAAATCTGTGAAATTAACTTGTGCAAAAGTAACAAGAAAATGAGTACAGAAACAAATAGATTCAGAAATCACGACCGCTTCTTCCATTGGGCTCGCCAAGAACCTATTTGTGACCCACCTAGCGATACGTGATGGTTCTTATTAGCCCTGCAAGCAGAGATAGAATCAGACCATTGTTGGACCCTCAGGACAAACACAGGAACGTGAAATATCACGCAGAGCAGCAGAGTTACCGGCTGTATTCTTTTAGGCAGATGTAGAATTATTTACCCCCTATGATCAGAATTAACACCTGCCTCCATCATGAGCTCACTTATTATGTATGGCCACCTGAGCACTCTTTATTTGTCACCCATTCAACATTTTATACATTTAAGTCACCTTTATAACCAAGTTACATCCCCTAGAAACAGTCCTCTTACCCAAATCCGAATCCTTCTCCTTCCAGACACTTGCCAATCAGCCCCCTGTGGTGCCGGAGCCTGAACAACCTAATTGGACCTTTTTTCCTGGGTGGGGGTTTCACACTTTAAGTTTCCCCTGTCAGGACTCTAGCTGTCCAGGGGACCATAATGGCTAATTGGATTTTCTTCACCCTTCCCTGCAATAAATTTCCTGGCTCCTCCATGTCCGACTTCTAAAGTCTTCCCAAGCCTGTTACCCCATAATTTGGACCCTATTCCTTATGTGTTCAGGCAACATGCTTTATTATATTCCTCAGGGAAATCTGGTTATTTTGATGCCAAACATGACATGGGAATTCTCATATCTAACAGGACATATATATGTCATCTATATTATACTTATACCACACGCAATATTAAACTACACATGCCATGAATGCAACCATAATTATTATACACATGCCAGCAGGGTAAAACATGACTGTTACATTAATACTCATTTCTTCAATGTGACAATGGAAGAAAACCTGTGTTTAACGGAACAAAGCACGTTTAAAAAATGCAGTCTTAACCCCTCGATGTCAGTATTAAGTATATACGTGTGATTTGAACAAATAAAATATCCATAATTTACTCTTTTACTAAACTGTTCAGGCATACATCTAATATTCCTTCTGCTATAAAAGGGTATGTTAGCATTATTATTAGATATGATTAAGTGGTAACTTTTTACTGCTTAATATCTGATGAAGTTGCTATAGAATATGCTCTTTTGAATAACTTGACTTTATATTTGACATAATATTTTAGAATGTAAAAAAATAAAATCAGTTCATCAACCCAGATGATGGGGCAATCTCTTTGAAGAAAAGGCCTTTATTGTGCCACTTTAACCTGTGCCCATCCAGGGCCCATATTAGTTTGCTCAGTCGCCACAAGTCCATAGGCCTTTGGGTATCATAAATCCTAAAGATGGCAACAACCATATCACACAGTTATAAGTACATGCCCTTAATGCTACAATTATTATGAATTATTATGAACCCACAACCCTAACCCACACATCCAGGGAGTACCACAATTATGACCACCCTGCTCACAGGGAAATAGCAGTCCAGATACAGTCCATGTTACAGTCCAGATACACCTTGGAGGTGCAATGTTTGCCCTGAAAGGGACTCCTTGTGCCACACACCCCATGCCCTCCTGGGTTGAAATAACCCCAAGAGGCCCCCAGTGGCCCCTTGGCATGACACTGGCCTGTTGGGTCTCCTTGTAGGACCAACTTGCCTCCTACTGTATGAGAGAGTAGATCCTTATATGTGAGATTGCAGCAACAAAGGGCTTATACACAGTTGCTATTTTCCCATCATGCTTAGCACGTGGCCCTCTATTTCCAAGTTTCATAACGTTCTGCAGACAGAGTGTTCTGACAGGTGAAGTGAAAACTATAAATCTTTTTTCCATTAGTTGCAAATCGTACAGTAGTATACCCACATAATTACTCCATAAATCCTCCTTCCTTACAGTCGCGGCTCTGCGCTTAAACACGTGGAGCTGTAACCTGACAGACAGAAGATTTGAGCTCTATTAAAAAACAATCTTACTCTGTATGAAAATGAACTTGTTTAGGAACACGGTTTGAGTAATGAGCGCCGCCGCCTCTCGCCGTAACGCTAATACTGAGTTTTATCAGTAAAATAAAAACTGTTAGCGTGCTAGAATTCTTTTTATTCTTTTTATAATTTAACCCTTTAGATTATAAATTTGAGAGTTTTCAATCTTGTGTCGGTGCTTTGGGAACAAGCTCTATGTACGTTAGATTTCAAGCTCAAAGACAGGACCCTCCATTCTTTTACATTGTGCTATTATTGTTTTTGACTTGTATTTAACCCCTGCATAGCACTACGGAATATGTTGGCATGTCACAAATAAAGGATATTATTATTATTACTATTATTATTACTATTATTATTATTGATTATACTATACATATTATTTTTTTATTGTTTGCCTTGTTTCCAGATACTAAATGTATATAGCTTTATAATCCAAGGTCTCTCCTCCTAAACCTGTTACTGTACTGTTCTGTGCCGCATACTCACTGTAGTTAAAGGGATATGGAGTGTCCCTGGGTGTTACTCAGTGTATAATATCCCTGTGTATGTATTTATGTGCTTTATTTTAAAAATAAGTGCTTATAAGCTCTGTTTTACTGCCTAAAATCAGAGAATTGTCCATGTATGGGTATGCCCACTGCAGCATATGCAGACACAGACTAGTACTTGCTGGGTGACTTACTAACCAATCAGTGACCATCTCTCAGCAACTTGCTGCAACATGCTGCTGAGACGTGGTCCCTAATAGGCTACCACACTACACTGCACACGCAGCCATACAAGGTCTGTGTCTGCATATGCTGCAGTGAAAAGACCCATACAGGTACTATTTTAGATTTTGGCAGTAAAAATAGAGCTTATAAGCACTTACTTATAAAATAAAGTGCATAAAATGAAATAGATACACAGGGATATTATATATCCAGGAAATTTAAATTGTTTTTCACTTGAGCTCGTCCTATGTATGGCGCTAACGAATATGTTGACGCATTATAAATATAAGATAATATTAATAATTCAGGAACTTCCATATCCCTTTTCCTTTGTGATATCACTGATTTGAATGTTTGCATTTTACAAATAAATGAAAATAAAAATAATAATAATATCAGAGTGTAATCCATCAGGGAAAAGATTCACAAACAGTGATGAACAAACCATAACACAAAAGGTTGTTATTTTTTTTAGAACAGTTGGGTTGCTGACTCCTTCCCCTCCCTCATGGCACCTGATATCTTCCCCCTCCTCTCCCCCTTCTCCTATGACACTTGCTCCTCCACTCTGCCCCCCACTCATTCTCCTTTTTGCAACAGTATATGGGGCTCATGTGTCCTATGAGGCATCTTCCTTCAGTGGTGCAGTGGTGATATGGACGTGCCCGCACGGATCAGAATATCACATGGCGGGAGCTGTCCAACCTCGTTGTGCCATGCAGGGAGAGGCCTCACTGGGCACCTTGTGAACCTAAAAAGATGTATAAGTTGATAGTGCATCTGTGCATATGTAGATAGTGAGGTGAGCAGTGGAGGCAATGAAACACCTGGGACTTAGCCAGAAAAGGCCTCCTGCAAGCCTAGCGATAGGAAAAATACGAAGTTAACAGCCGAACCGCGCAAAGCAAAAAAAAAAAAACAACAAAAACATAACACACAGCACGGGAGAACAGCCAGGACTTCTAGGAGTGAGGTGGAACGCAAATTTAAATTGATTTTGCCAAATTTCGGCACTCGAAAATTGGCTAAGCGAGAAAAAAAAATGTCGGCCAAACAAAGTATTCACCCCCCTTGGCATTTTTCGTGTTTTGTTGCCTCACAACCTGGAATTAACATGGATTGTTTGAGGATTTGTATCATTTAATTTAGAGAACATGCACACAATTTTGAAGTTTTTTTTATTTTTATTGTGAAGCAAACAACAAATAGGGCAAAATAACAGAAAAAGTAATTGTGCATAACTATTCACCCCCCTAAAGTCAATACTTTGTAGAGCCACCTTTTGCGGCAAGTCGCTTTGGATAAGTCCCAATGAGCTTGCCACATCTTACCATTGGGATTTTTGCCCATTCCTCCTTGCATAACTGCTCCAGCTCCTTCAAGTTGGATAGTTTGCGTTTGTGAACAGCAATCTTTAAGTCTGACCACAGATTCTCTATTGGATTGAGGTCTGGGCTGTGACTTGGCCATTCCAACATATTTACATGTTTCCCCTTAAACCACTCAAGTGTTGCTTTAGCAGTGTGTTTGGGGTCATTGTCCTGCTGGAAGGTGAACCTCCTTCCTAGCCTCAAATCACACACAGAGTGGTACAGGTTTTGCTCAAGAATATCCCTGTATTTAGCACCCTCCATCTTTCCCTCAACTCTGAGCAGTTTCCCAGTCCCGGCTGCTGAAAAACATCCCCACAGCATGATGCTGCCACCACCATGTTTCACTGTGGGTATGGTGTTCTTTGGGTCATGTGATGTGTTGGGTTTGCCAAGACATAGCGTTTTCTTTGATGGCCAAAATGTTCAATTTTAGTCTCATTAGACCAGAGCACCTTCCTCTATACATTTTGGGAGTCTCCCACATGCCTTTTTGCTGAAAGTAATGGCTTTCTTCTGGCCACTCTGCCATAAACCCAACTCTATGGAGCGTACGGCTTATTGTCGTCCTATGTACAGATACTCCAGTCTATGCTGTAGAACTCCTCCAGGGTTACCTTAGGTCTCTGTGGCAGCCTCTCTGATTAATGCCCTCCTTGCCCGGTCTGTGAGATTTGGTGGGCGGCCATCTCTTGGCAAGTGTGCTGTTGTGCCGTGTTCTTTCCATTTGGTTATGATAGATTTGATGGTCCTGAGGATAATCAAATATTTGGAATTTTTTTTATAACCTAACCCTGACTTTTACTTCTCAACAACATTGTCCCTTACATGTTTGGAGAGTTCCTTGGTCTTCATGGCAGTGTTTGGTTAGTGGTGCCTCTTGCTTAGGTGTTGCAGCCTCTGGGGCCTTTCAAAAAAGGTGTGTATTTGTAATGACAGATCATGTGACACTTAGGTTGCACACATGTGGACATCATTTCACTAATTAGGTGACTTCTGAAGGTAATTGGTTGCACCAGAGCTTTTTATGGGCTTCATAACAAAGGGGGTGAATACATACGCACATGCCAATTTTCTGTTTTCTATTTCTAAAAAATAGTTTTATGTATATATTTTTCTCATTTCACTTCACCAACTTGCACTATTGTGTTCTGATCCATCACATAAAATTCAAATTAACAAAACATTGAATTTAAGGCTGTAATGTAACAAAATAGGTAAAAAGTCAAAGGGGGTGAATACTTTTGCAAGGCACTGTACAAAATACAAAGGACGGCAAATGCTCGCGAACCATGTAGCACATAGACATATGACGCTATTTAACAACCCTAACTTGCAACTAACAACATTACGCATCTAAAGTAGTGCTTTCCACAAATAAACCAACGGTTTGCCCTCGCGCACGCAGCCTATTTCTAATGCACACTTGGGACATTCATAAAACTATCTCCTCAGGCCAGCGACAGTCCCACTGGACATTATATGCTGCAGGACAATAAAAATAATGTTTTACCTCTTCAGGCTATTGATTGCTACATATATTAATTAGAAAAAGGTAAACTAAATTAATGTATTAATCAATTAATTCATTAATTAGTATTTAAAAATATATAGAGAGGAGCCAAAGGACACACGAGGAGAGGCTCGCAATGAGTGCCGAAGGTTCTTAGAGTATAAAAAGCTTAACATTGTGTGCCAAACAGCATTGCCATGGCTTCAAATTTTATTGACCGTCAATTTTTGATGGGCAAGTCGCTAGTATATATATTTAAATAGTGAAAATATAAAAATATTTCTATATACATAGTTTTTTAATCATTCAGTCATGTCCATTTCTCCATGATCCTATGGAGGCACACCTTTTGTGCCAATTTATAAGGTTTTCATGGCAAAGATACTAGTGTGGGTTGCCAGTTCCTTCTCCAGTGGACCACAATTTCTCTGACCTCTCTGCTATGGCCTGCCCATCATGGGTGACCCTACATGGTATAGATCACAGCTTCATTGAGGTATACAAGCTCCATCACCACAGCGATGGCAGCGATCCAGAAGGAGATAAACATAGAGAGATACATAAATATAGCAATAATTAATTTTAATACAAAATATACATTCCATTTAAATAATAAAAATCATATTTTTATTTATTCTAACCTAATAGTCACGGGCAGTAGGATGGAGGCGGCACATTCACTAGGCTAGGCCTAGCACAAAACATAAAAACAACAGTGCACGCAGATATACAACATAGTTAGAGAATTCTGTACAAAGTTCCTATACAAAAGCAAAAAATGTATAATTTTTAGCTCGCTGACATTTTAAGGTGTGAAGTATGAACATATGAAGGAAGGGCAGAGCTACCAGTGGTGCAGGTGGTGCAATGCACCAGAGCCCTCCGTTCTCTAGCTCCACCACTGAATGAAGGTGTCTTGCACAGGATTCTGAGAGGAGATGGATTAACTGATGCTGTGCAGACCCCTGATAAGGAGCATGTGAAGAGGTGTACTGCAAGACTTTGCGTGTTGTACATATCTCGCATTGAACCTACCATGTGACTCTGGCAGGGAAGAAGTTAATAAATGCTGTGAACATCCCTTGCATTGAGACTTAGAAGGGAACTTCTGCAGGGTCCGGACAGGAGGGGGACACATATTTAGAAATGTCTTCTCTTTAGTTCTCTATGAACCATGAAATGATGATTTTATGATAACAGATTTCTACCTTCCCATTATCAGTGAGATCACATCTTTTGTACGAGAACAAAATACTAAACAATATTAAACGGTAAACACTATCAATTTTAAAATGGACTTTTATTTGTTTGAGTAGAAAATACATTTATGAGAACATTTACTTGTCATTGGCATATACAGAAAATTGTATTCCCACAGTCCTTGAGGAATGTTATCTGTTTCTTCAACCAACGGCGCAGTGACTTAATACAAAAAATCTGTGGGCATCACGTCCTGTGATAAGTCCTATGTTATAACTACCCAGTCGTCACTAACCATGACTAAAGCTTACAAATATTTATTGTAATTGTCAAAATATGTAATACTGTATATAGAGTCACTAATATACTTATATAAAGTGATGGATCTTGAGATGGGGGATGTAATTTAGGGGCACTTACTTAAAGGTATATATAAGTTTCCTGGGTTTCAAATGTTTGGTAAGAAACAGGTAGTGATTATCAGAAAAAAATATGGGTTATATAGAAAAGTTCAGTGTACTTACAAAGTTATAGGCAGGAAAGAAAAATCCAGCTTTGCACACCCGCAAGGAGCTTACATAACCAATTGCACTGAGGAGAGCAGCCAGCTACAGAGTTTGATCTTTCTAGTAGATACCACAGGAAGTAATGGCACAGATGGAATCACATGGTTGGGCGGGGTCTAAGCTCATGGCTCAATCAGACCACAAGGCGAGAGAGGGGGAGAGAGAGGGAGAGAGAGACAGGGAGAGAGATAATAGGGGAGGTTAGAAAGATAAAAAAACACACCAGCAGCAGTAGTAATTGAGGCAGAGAATAGACAACCTACAGGGGTGGTAGTCAAGTGTGAATGCACTGCACAGACAGAAAGCTAAAAAAAAACACACTAGCAGCAGTAATACTTGAGGCAGGTAATAGACCACCTGTTGGAATGGTAGTCATGTGTGAATGTACTATACAGACAGAGATAAATAAAAACACACCAGCAGCAGTAGTAGTTGAGGCAGGGAATGGACAACCTGCTGGGGGGTAATCAAGTTTGAATGTGCTGCACAGAGAGACTCATACATGAAAATACATAGCACCTTCTACCATGTGTCATACAAAATATTCCAGGCTGCTTTGCAGCACAAACAGGAACCCTAGAGCATGATATAGATGTATCAGCTGCCTGAGCCTCCGCCTGATTGGCCAAAAGGAATTTTGAAATTGATGCTTCAACTGTCAGAAATGATGAGACATTTTGCTAAATTCAAGGCAAGTGTTTAAATGTTTATTTTAGTATTTCTTTCATGCAAAAAAAAGGTTTGCATACACTACTAATTCTCCCCTATCAGATGCACTTATAATCCAGGAAACTTAGATATACCTTTAAATATACATACAACAGCATACACACTCTCTATTTCCTACACAACATTGTTGCTTGGCCTTTTAGTCGGGTCCGACTCCCCATGACAGTATGGACCGCAGCACACCAGGCATATCTGTCAGACATTGCCTTCAAGCTCATGGTCATTGCTTCAGTGACCTGATCCATCTCCACCTGTGCCGCCCTCTCCTTGTATTGATTTACTTTTATGTACTTTATTTTATTAAAAAGTGCTTATAGGCTCTGTTTTTACTGCCTAAAATCAAACAAATAGTCCCTGTATGGGTCTTCCCACTGCATGATATGCAGACACAGACTCTATAGGGCTGTATGTCCAGTGTATTGTCCTAGCCTATCAAGGACCACATCTTGGCAGCATGCTGCTGAGAGATGATTGCTTATTATGAGACACAGCTCAGCAAGTGCAGCAGAGTCTGTGTCTTTGTGGGCTGTAGAGGGCAGACCCATACATAGATTATTTTATTAAGAAGTGCTTATAAACTCTGTTTAAACTGAAACAAATAAAATACATAAAAAATAATAGAAAGACATATTATATACATAGTGAAATCAAGAAACCTTCTGTATCCCTTTAACATAATTATAATTTAATCTGCAATTGTCAATATACATACAATCTGATAACTCCTTCCTTAACTAATATATCTAGGTCTATAATTTGTCCAAATACATTTATGCCAAGTAGTCACCGGCCTAAGGGCTCTTCCCTGTGAAGAATGCCTCATTTCCCACTTCAAAATGATCCTCGGCAGAAAAAATGAAATAATGCAGTTAACAGAGTCACCACTAGGGTAACCTGAGAGTTACAAAAGGGAGGAAGCTGATGGACCTGGGAGGGCAGAGTATGTACTGTAAATCTGTCCCTGGGTATAGGCTGTTGTCATGATCATTATTTTGAGTGTTGATCTCTCTGGGGTCTGCACTGGGTCCTCTGCTTTACAACCTGTGACTGAGCGACCACATCTACACCAATATCTTCAATTATCACCACTGCTGAAATGACCCACAAGTGTATGTATAGAACTGACCTTTCCTCATTTGGGATGTCTCTGGTCACTGACTGCCCTTTGGTAATGGTACTGGGAATGTCCTATTTGTGATTGGGGGCATACATACCTCTACTAGTACATTATGTCCAGTTATGGTGTCCATAACTCCACAAGGACACACATCAATCAGAAATAATGTAACAAATAACTTTTCAAGTGGTGCATTGTCTAAAAACAAAATAATAAGGAAATACTCCATGACCTTGATACCTGCAGCTTGGAGAAGAGAAACGAGAGGGGGATATGACGGAAAGCTTCAAATGTATTAATGTTGTTGAAACTCTCCAGAAATGTGAAGATTTTACTATATTAATTATCAGAATAAGCAACTTTTACACTCAATTTATTTAAAAAAATATATAATATCTACATACGAAATTGTGGTCGAAAGAAATACAAATAATATTGACTAACCAATGGTTGCAGTTATCATTTCCGGGACTCTTTAAAAAAATGTTTTGATTTATATAATGTTTTAATTAATTTATCCATCACAATGTAATTAATTTATCCATCACAATGTAATTATCGTAAAACATGTATACACCTACTTCTAAGAAGCCCCCAAAGTAACAGTTTCTTAGCTCCTGGAGCCTTTTTGTGTACACTGTCATGAATGCTGCCATCTTTTATATCTATGAGGTAAGGCCACACCCACAGGGGAGGGGCTTCACACTACCAGTGTCATGCTGCTAACAAACATGCAGTTTGTCTGTATGCCTCAGCATTACAACCGAACAAGATGGCAGCTCTCATGAGAGAGAACAGGAAGAAAAAGTCCCTAGAAGATAAGAATCTGTTACTCTGGAGATTTCTTAGAAGTAAATGAAAGGTAAATATTATTAATTACAGTGAAGAGGATAAAATTAATTAAACAACCTTGTTGAAGCATTCATATAAAGAAAGATATTTTGTGTAAAGATTCCCTTTAGTTATATTTCAATATAATTCTAAAAATAGATTTTAAATTAATAAATTACATTACAAAATATCAACATGGCAAAGCATTTAAGAAGATCAAGCAATTTATTTATTTATTTGTTCATATATATTAATCTATTTAATGTTTCTCACAAAATAATACACATACTTGTGAAGTATAGAGCAAACTATCAATATTAGCAGCTATGCACGCAATCAGCATTAATCCATCTTAGAGAAGATATATTAAGCTAACTCTGCTTTGGTCATTGGGTATCCCATCTTGGACTGCCTGCAGCTTGAGGGGTAGGATTATCCTACTGTTCTTATTGTTCCATTGAGTTCTATTGTAATGTGGCTAGAGTCTTTCAACATAATTAAACAAATATCTTACCTGAATCAACAAGTTTCTAATCCGGTTAACGACAAAATATCTTTTGGCATCAAAACAAAATTGGAAAAAATAATTAAAAATTAAATTCTGTATTTATTTTAAAATTGGGAAAATACTGTGGATATTATCAAGTTCATGCTATAAATATAATTCCTTAGTGGATGTTTAAACCTGAGCTTTTAGATAGATAAGTGAACAGACCGACAAGATGATCTATTTTCCCAAGGTTTTTATTTTTCTAACACTCAGAAAGCCAAGTAGTTACAGTCAAGGATGCGGGCTCAGTAATAATGGCTTTGATTTCCATTAGATAATACCTCTTAAAAATGCAGCGTTGAGAATAATTCTATGCAGCTGAGCCATGGAGGTCAATTCTAACCATTAATACAAACTAATTAGCTGCTTGAGCCATTCCTGGGATGTGGAAAGGTAATTACTCAAACCTCCCATTGTATTTTCTTTAAGTATTGAGCGAGATCCATCAGCCGCAGTGAAGTGTCGCTGATTCATTGGCTGTGCTGGTTGTATACTATTCACTGTCATTCAAGCCTTGTATACCTGTGGCTGGTAATGGGCCTCAATCAACAGCAATAGCTAGCCATTCATTCAGGTATTATACTGTACTCTAGCATCTTGAAATATTAATGGCTACACGTCCTCTTTAATGAATAATACATATGGACACATTGATACATAAAAAACAACAACTTTTATTATCTAAAGACAAAAACACTAAATGCTGTTGAGTAACGCTATCCAACTTCTTCAATGTTAGAGTCTGAATTTTTTGGGCTGACGAAGTTGTGGGCTAGCTTAAAAAATATTTTAAAGAGATACATATTTAAACTTAAATATAAATATATAAATAGTTATATATATATATATATATATATATATATATAAATAATATGTAAATGTATATATATATATATATATATATATATAATGTATATATATATATATATATATATATATATACAGTATATAATAATATATATAGTTGTGAGCAATACGGGTTGTTGCTAACGCGAAACGAGGGCCGCAGATGCTGGCAAGGAGCGCCAAACGCACTCCTTGCGCTGGTGGAGATGAGCGCCGTAGGCCCCCGAGGGTGCTCAAAGGCTCGCGATGAGTGCCAAAGCCAATCAGCGCGCCCCTTGCAATGATTGACAAAGGTGCTCAGACAAAACTACACAAGTGAAGAGCCTCGCAATGACCATCAAAGGCTCTCAGCGCAGGGTTTACAATCAGCACACAGGGTGCTGAGAGAACCAAAAGTAGAGCAGAGGAGAGGATCTAAATGAGCACCAAAGGCGTTCAACACGGGGCTCACAATGAGCGCAGAGAGTGCTCTGAGGAGAAGAAGTACATGAGGGGAGAGGCTCGCAATGAACACCAATGGCGATCAGCGCAGGCCTTGCAATGAGCGCCAAAGGTGCTCACACCACCAAAAGTACACGAGCGGAGAGGCTTGCAATGCACGGGGCTCACAATGAGCGCAGAGGGTGCTCAGAGGAGCAAAAGCACACCAGGGGAGAGGTTTGCAATAAAAAACCTTACATTGTATGCCAAACAGCATTCCCAGCCTTACAATTTTATTGACTGTAATTTTTTGATTTATATACTAGCGACTTGCCCGCAATAAAATTTGCCGTCAATAAAATTTGAAGCCTGGCAATGCTGTTTGCCACACAATGCTATGGGCCCTCTGAGCACCTTTGACGCGCATCGCGGGCCACAACTTTCCTGCTTTGCAATGATCACCTTCAGCGCTCATTGTGAGCCTGTCCTCCATGTAGTTTAGGGGCCTTGTGATGAGTGTTACTGCCTTGTGTTAAGTGTTACTGCCTAGGATTAAATGTTACTGGCTTGTATTAAGTCTTACTGCTTAGGGCTCTAATTCACATCCTTCGGCCTTGTTTTCATTGTGTTTACATTCTTTCAGCAGCCATTTTTTTTCTCTCTTCGGCGATATTCGATAGTGAAAAAACGGCAAATATGCATCAAAATAATTTGCAGCCTCACTCACAGGCTCTGTGGCTGTCCCCTGTGCTGTGTGTGAGTGTGTAAGTGAATTTAAGGCATAATTGTGTGTTTTTGCAGGTCT